>CM042842.1:30279062-30576062 GCA_023653725.1 Bungarus multicinctus | reverse complement strand
ACGTATCTGGGAAAGCAAACAGAAAGCACAAGAAGTGGTCAGGAGGGAACAATCCCTAAAAGGGAAAAGACAAGCACTGGTAAACCAGTCCATGTAGGACCCAGCCAGTAACACTTGCCTTCCTGCCATGGATGGGAAGGGCAAGAATTGGGGGAATGATAATCATGCCTTGCAGTGGCCATGTTCTGGACTGATCTTCAGTGTAGCCTCTTTGTCAACGCACTGGATTTCTGAATTTGGTTAAGCAAACAGACAGAACAGGCAGAAGCAACATGGGTATAATGGTATGTAGGAAAGACCTTGGGTGACTGGGCCAAGAGATGCTACCAAAGGAACAGTCAGATAAAAGACAGCCTAGCCCATAGTTGGGACAAGAGGTTAAGAAGATATTGTCTTTCATTTCTTGGGTTGCAAAGGAGATGATAGTGCTAGAATTGTACCTCCCGACTTGCAAGATTCTGTCAATGTAGCTTTACAATAAAGTAGAATAAGCTCATATGGTTGAGGCTGTCATATCCCATGAGATCAACAGTGGAAGACAAGCAGTTTAGTCTGCAGTGTCATTGCTTTTAGTCATTTTCTTCCTCTCAGACAATTCACTCTCCTTTTGTGCCTTTTGTTGCAATTCAGTTCATTCTCTCTATAGTGCGCAAATCACCTTGCTTTACTTCTTTTGTACTAATTGCAGACTTTTGCATTCAAATCATATTCATTCCAAGTCCATATTCATCCATCATCTATTGCTTCTTGCTTTGGATATAACCCATTCACACTACTTTGCATTCAATGTTATGTATGTTTCTCTTTCCATATCTAACAGTCAGATTCACGTAACAAAGAGAACATAAGAGTGTAATTTATACTTTTTAAAGACATCCTCACAACAGAATAAATATTGCTGACTACCTTTCTCCCTATATTTGTAGGTCTTCAAATTTCTCCATTCATTTAGGCACACTTAGTAAAAAAAATTGTATTAAGTCCACCTATTTGCTTTATTTTCTTGCCGTTTATCGACAATTGTAGATTCCATTTCCCTGTCTCTTAAATTTTTAATTTTTAGAACCACACTCCAATGGCATGTAATTTCCTTGCTAAATTCATACATTTCTCATTGACCTCATAAAGAGCATAAATTTATTTGCATAGACCTGCATAAACCCACACTGCAATTCTCAAATTTTGCCACCGCCCCCTTACCCTATCAATCTTTACAACTTTTCAATCATTCTTTCATATATTATTTCCTAGGCATGCTTTAATAATTCCTTACCATTTTTGTACGTTTGCTACATTTCCCTTCATATAGGGGACATTAACAGCAGCTTTTGCAATTGTCAGAGGAAGAGACAGTCTTTCTATATATGTTAAACAAATTGCACTGTCACTCAAAAACAAGCCATATTCATATTTTAAATGTTTCCACTTACTCTTATCTACTGATGTAGATTTAGGGCAAGTAAGGAAAAAATTAAAATACAAATATTGGAAGTTTTGAAAATTGAACATTTTTAACTTTCCCAAAGCATTTTCATCTATTTTTATTAGACCCTAACATTTATAGGCTCAACATCTAACTATCATTCCTGTAGTAGTATTGAAAATACACCTTTCAGTGTTTCTTCAGAGTCAACCCAAATCATTCAATTGCCTTTATTTTTTAAAATACCATTCATGCTTTAGATATTTTTTTGTCCACTTTCAAAGGGTTCTTTTTATTGCATTCAAAGCTGTACTGGCTTTGCTGCACTTCTTTTCATCTTAACCATTCTTTGCTTGTTTTGACTACATTTTTGCAGCTTCCCCCCTCCTCTATATATTTATAAAATATCTTTGCTCTTTCTCATTTATTTTATTCTTCTGTTTATTTATTTTAGCAGCAATTATTCTCTTATATGCACTGTTTGTCATCTGGAGCTTCTTTTACTGCATCATTCCACTAAACATCCTTTTTAATACTTCCCATTAGAATAATTCCACACATTTCTGTGCCATGCTGTAATAAAATATATTTAAATTTCTTCCAAGCAATTTTCAAACCCTTCCTTATTTTCTGTTTCATTCATCCTGCTAGGAAACATGACTAGTACTTTTTTACTACAATACATATATTTTCTCTTCTTTCAATCATTCTTGCACTCTTGGGTTGGATCCTTCCTGAATTCCATTTTTCTCCCATGTTCTTTTTCCCCAAAATTCACTCTCAACATTATCAAAAACCAGTCTGCATTACATTTAGAACCTTTCATCATTCAAGTGTCCTGCACTATTGCTTCCAATCCTTCATTTAAAACAAGCAAATCAGACATTGTTCTGTTCCTATGAATGCTATTGAATATAATTACTTAAAACATTTGTTACATCTTTTTTCTAAGCAGATATTCAACAAACAGTCCCCATGCCCATTCATTCTTGGATCTCTGAATTATCTAATCATTTTTTTTCTGTACTCTCACATTTCATTCTCATCTTTTCTTTCATATCACCTGGCAGAATAATTTATTTCGCTCAGTCACATTCATTCAGAATATTGTACAATTTTTCCACCAACTCATCCCTGATTCTATCATTATTACTATTCACTGGAGTTCAACATGCAACTATTATGAATCGAGTTTCTTATGCACCTGCAAGAAGATGACACCAATTCATACCATCTGATATAAAGTTTAGCCTTTTGGTTCATAATTAAACTTACATGTTCACCACACCACAAAATCAGAGTACCTTCATTCCGATCTTCTACACAACCTTTTCTTTTGGTTTCATTATTTTTATTCTTTTATATATTTTACTTTATTATTGTTATTTGTGAAAGAGGATTATAGGATTAATATAGCTAGTCCTTGACTTGCAACAATTTATTCAGTGACTAAAGATATAATGGCACTGAAAAAAAGTGATGTATGTTTTTGACACTTGCAACCATTACAGCATCTGCATTGGTCACATGATGAATATTCAGGTGCTTGGCACCTGATTTATATTTATTATGGTTGTAGCATCCCAGTGTCATGTGATAGATAACTTTTTGCAACCTTCTCACAAGCAAAGTCAATGGTGTTCTGACCCAAACCTGGTTCCAAGAAAGCAAACACAAGACAAAGGCAGCAGCACAACCTTTTAATGTTTCAACTAAGAATCCTGTTTCTTCACAGATAAAAGGGTCCTTCCAACTAATTAGCTCCGACAAGAAAGCCTTGCCAAGTTTTTGCAAGGCTGCCAAAAAACAACAGGTAAGAAATAGTTTACAACACAAGAGTGTTCAAATACCAACTGTAATGTCCACGAGGCTGAATTTCCAAACATCTTTGCTTCCTGCAAAGAACATTCATTTCACAGCTGGCTTTTATCTTCTTGAAGGAGGGGCCATTACCTTGCAGACTTACTCCTGAGTCACCCGTGCTGTTGTAGCTGCTCTTTCCTGTGAGCAATCCTGCGCGCACGCGCATTTGGCACAGGCTCCTCGGGAACCTCCTCATCGCTGCTACCAGCCCCCACAATCTCTGAAGGCAGCTGTCCACTCCCTGATGTTCCTGGCCCCTCATCTGAGTACTCGCTCCCCTCAGCTGTCCACACCTGCTGCTGGCTAACCACAACAATGGGGAAGTCATATTCACTTAACAACCATATTATTAACAACTTCAGTGATTCACTTAACAACCGTGGGAAGGTCATAAAATGGGGCAAAACTCATTTAACAACTCCCTTGCTTAGCAACAGAAATTTTGGGCTCAATTGTGATCATAAGTTGAGACTTACCTGTATTAAGTAGTGCACATATACAATACTGTACATGGAGTGTATATATACAATACTGTAATATCGTATTATCACAGGCATCACCAAACAATTGAACCTATATAAACATTCTCCTCCAGAAGGTATCACAATTAAACATATCAGATGCAAAATCTCATTTAAAAAATTGAATTTTCATTGCTTTTCAAACACTCAAGAGCATTGGGGCTAATCTATCCTCCAGAGAAACGATGTTTTAGAGAAGAGTAGCAACAATGAAGAAAGCCCTATCATATGTCCCTGCAGATGACCTTGCCTAAAATAGAAATCTGGAACAAGGGTCTTCAAACTTGGCAAGTTTAAGACTTCTAGACTTCAACTCCCAGAATTCCTGAGCTAACATAACTGGAGGAGGAATTCTGGGAGTTGTAGTCCACAGAACTTAAAGCTGTCAAGTTTGAAGACCCCTGATCTAGAAGGACTCTTATTTTCCATATTTTAATGGATGGGCAGGAATTACTGGCAGCCTATCCCAGATAGAATCATAGAATAACAGAGTTGGAAGGGACCTTGGAGGTCATCTAGTCCAACCCCCTGCTCAAGCAGGAGCAAATATTATCCTCTAACTGGGATTGAACTCACAGCCTCCTGATTGTGAGGTGAGAGCTCCACCTCTAGGCCACCACGCCTAGTCCCAAAGAGAGGCATGTATGACTTTTAAAGATACAACTAACACCTTGGATCCCAACTGGGAGTTTACTAGTGTAGTTCCCAAAGTTGTGAGGTAAACCATCTGATACTCATAACTGCTCAATTGTGTTTTGGACCAGTTGAAGCTTCTGAGTGGTTTTTAAGGGCTGTACCATGTAGGGAATATTGCAGTAGTCTAAATTATAAGCAATTCATGGCATGAGTGACAGAGGGCAGGTCCTCCCTGTCCAGGATAGTGGTAACAAATATAGAAGACAGAGGTATGAAAATTTATGTTCCTTTTGCATATGCCATAGCTATTACCAGTTGGCCCAAAGATACTAAGCTTTGAAGTCTGTTTTGGCTTTGTCTGATTAAGGCTTTCATATCATACTTCTTTTTAAATCAGTTGGCATACGAGCTTAATATATTATTACAGTTGGTTGCACAATCAGCCAGATGTTTAGACTAGACTTGGCATTTTTCCACCTATCAAGTCCTGGGATAGGCAAATGTTGTTTGATTAAAAAGTATTGTCACAAGATACCACCTGTTCCAAGTAAAGCTGCCTTTTGCAATTAACTGGTGGTGATTTTGGCAATGCCAGTGGTATTCAAGTGGTGCTACAGATGTATTGAGATTATACCCAAGACTCCTTTTACTAATGGTAATATTTTTGCTTTCCTTTGCCACAGTGGTTCTAATTAGTAACAACAACACTTAGACATATATACCATCTCATATATGCCTCTGTTCCTAACATGTCAGTGTCCTTATTTCCTGTGCCAGGATGTTTCCTTTCCCACACCCTCTCAGTATCACTAGCCAATAAAAAAAAACATCCACTGAACAAAGTAACAGCTATGGTTTGCAGAGATAGCTAGATGCACAGGTTTAGCCATCTGTTAGAACTCTCTTTTTCACCTACTAATTTTCACCACCTGGCCAGGATAAACAACAGCAATAGCACTTAGATTAATATACTGCTTCACAGTGCTTTGCAGCCCTCTCTAAACAGGTGACACAGCCAGCATATTGCCCCCAACAATCTGGGCCCTCTTTTACCGACCTCGGAAGGATGGAAGGCTGAGTCAAGGTAGGATAGGCAGGTAGGAAGGATAGAAGGCCGAGCCAGGTAGGATAGGCAGACTAGGCAGAGGAGAAGAAAATTCTTCAGTTATTAGATCTGCATGGAGATAAACCTATCTCCAGTGTGGAGGCCAACATCAACTGGAATGGTAAAATAACTGACACACTGAACAGTAGCTGATAGGAGTAATGTTAAGCTACCTCAATTATGGGTTGGGAGTAAGATGAAGGCAACATCATAGAAACAGGTCAGAAAGAACAAGAGATACCAACCCATGTTCATACAATGCTTAGATACTAGTAGGGAAAATCCACAAATTGCTGGCAATGAAAATAGCAATAACACTTAGATTTATATACTGCTTCACAGTGCTTTACAGCATTCTCTGAGTTGTTTACATTGTCAGCAAATTGTCTCCAACAATCTGAGTTCTCATTTTATCAGCCTTGAAAGGATGAAAGGCTTAGATAACCTTGAATCCCATCAGGCTCGAAGTCCAGGATGTGGGCAGAATTAGCCTTCAACAGTGCATTGCACCACCAGGACTAATTAACAGTGAAGATAGTGCTTATTACTTTTAAGTTTCAGTTGGATACTGTGACGAGAGAGAGGGGGAGGGAGGGAGAGGGGGGGAGGAAGGGAGGGAGAGAGAGAGAGGGAGGAGGAGGAAGGGCGCGGGAAAGAGAGGGGAAATCGGTTTTGGCCCAGCTTGGTGAGTATATCCCACAATGCAAACAAAGCCCAATTTTACTCTAGCCCATGTATTCTATGCAAGCTAGGATCTCTAGCGCAGAAACAATCTCCCAAAATAATATGGTATGTCCCATATTCCATCAAGTAGGAAATCCATAAATTATACTGATACAAATTCAAAATTGTACAATTGATTATATTAACAATATTGTCATCCAAATAATTTTCAAACTTTTTACTTTCACAAACAGCTTTCTACACTTTCCACATACTTTCCACATATCAGGTAACCTCTATGACTCCATATTGAAATAATTTCTGGGACATTTTATGAGTAATGTAAAGCTTCATTGATACACCATTTCCCAAAACACTAGGATTCCTTAAAAACAGATCCAAGCCATTGATACCTATAATATTTGACAGCATTTCAAGCTTGACTTGCATATGACTGTTGACATTCAGCAGTATTTGCAGTTTGACAATATCAGTATAGCATAGTGTGATTTGCTTCATTTGTTTATTTTGGACATAACTAGCCTAACAGTAAAACAACATTTGACAGCTGACAGCTTATAAGATGTCTCATGTGAAGTCTCCCAATGTCAAAACTGAGAGGTTTGGCACATTCAGTTTTCAAATGTTGAGATAGCTGTTACGATAACAAAATCAGGGATTTGGCTGGCTTCCAGAAAGGACACAGATTTTTACAAATCTAATAAACTACTAATCTTTGCATTAAAGCAAAACTGATGACTAACCTAAAGTCTACTAACTGCCATCTGAAGCAATTCAGCACTAAGCTGTTCTGCTTCATATGTTGTCTTAGGTAGGCAGATGGTTCCACCTACAAATCATTTACCAGAGCACATTTGCATGCACTTTATTATTATAGGATCAAATTGCAAATATGAATTTTATCTTGACACTTCTTGGTCCAGAAACATTGACAATCAAACCTGGAAACTTGCCAGGTTTAAATATTTGCAAATATTCATTTCAATCTAAAGCTACAGCTGCATTGTATGCCAATAAGGCTTATCTTCAAGCTGACCTCAAGCTGAAAAGCTGTCTCCCTTTGTCTGCTGAATAAAATAATGGATATATTCCTTGAATTGTTAGCTGCAAGTTTAATTCTATCTAGAAAACCAGGTGTGCGAAAACAACAACAACAACAACAAAACAAATTAATTTCATGTCATAAATATTTTGTATTTAGATTCTACAGTATTGAGAATCTATATGGACTAAAATGGACTAAAAACGTAATTCCTGAATATAAGCTTGGTATCCTGGGCTAATAGGAAGATCCCCAGATATATCACATTAATATATATTTACGTATATAGCCAAAGAATGAATCAATAAAGAGTATTTGTAGCTCAGGGTTGAAATGCGGCGTCCTTGGGGCTCTCTGAGCTTGCTTTTTTTTTTTTCTCTTGCAGATGTTCAATTCCCAAACTAGGTAACATCATCAGTGCTAGCAGTGTTACTGGTAGTTTGGGTAATGAAACATTTGCAAGAAAACAAGCAAGCCCAGAGAGCACAAAGGACCTCTCAAAGAATGAATCAAATTATGGTAGTTGTACATCTTAGTTCCAGAGCTAACGCCTTCCTTTGATTTATTATTACTGAACATATACAACACTCAAGTATTTGCACTAATCCAAATTGTATTCTACACCTGGGTCATCTCAGGTCTATATTTAACAGGTAGGTCAATTTATATTCAGTATAAAGAGTTGCCCATCTCTTCCACAGCAATCTATCATTAGTTACACTGAACTTCTGCATTTCTACATTGGATAAGCTCACTTGCATCTGGGGCCTAGTCCAACTTTTCTCCTACCTGCTCTAGTATACTTCAGAAACTGAGTTTCATTTTAAATTGCAACTACAGGAGGATCTTGGTGGCTTTGCAGCCCCTGCTCATTGCATCCATATAGATTATTTAGTTTTATGTTGTTAATTACCTAAAAAGATATTTATGTTTTATATTGCTGCCCATCTCATGCTGATAACTCTTGGGAGCTAACCTCATATGAAAAATAGAATAAACATTAAAATATATTAATACAAGTTGGATTTTCAGAGGAGGACAGGGCCAGGTTTGTCCATGCACAAACCATTAAGGCTATTAATTGACAACTGGGAGGGGGTGAATAAGAGGAGCTTCTTTGGATCAAGAGGAAATCTAGAGATTGTCTATTTTATTCTGTAAAGGAACTCCTTGGACAATGAGGGAGCTGGAGGGATTCCTGCTGATATTCTTAAGTTGAGACCCTAGAAAACATCAAGCTCTGTCCTTCAAAAGGAGATTTCTAATGGCTAAAGTCAGTCATTTCTATTGTCTTAAGACTTAATTTTTAAATTTTTGAATTTTATGAATTGAAATCTTCACCTCTACAAAATGAAAACAAAATAAAACTAGAGAATGAAAAAGTGTACAAGATAGACTGAATGATGATTTAAAAGAAAAAGTAGTAGAAAAGAAGAGAGGTACAATTAAGGGGAAACTAAGAAAGATTTAAATGGCGTATGGCATTTTCTCTTCTCATTTTCCTTTTTCTCGTTGTGTGCCGAAAGTGCGCGCACGCACATGTGTGCCTGCATCCATAATGCAATGTGCACACGACCCTCCCACCCCTGCGCATGCACACATGATCTCTTGAATGTGCACTGTGCCTCTGTGCATGCATGCACAACTCCTCCACCAGGGGTGGGATTCAAAATTTTTAACAACTGGTTCTGTGGGTGTGGCTTGGTGGTCATGTGACTGTGGGTGTGGCTTGGTAGTCATGTTATTGACTGGGTGTGGCCAACTCAATATCACTCACATCGAGGCACGCATCTCCTCGCCTGGCCTCTCATGACTGTGGGGATGCTGCAACAGTCATAAGTGTAAAAAATGGTCACTTTTTTCAGTGCCATTGTAACTTTAAATGATCATTCCACACAAGCAAAGTACCAGCAAAGGAGGGAAAAAAACTCCAGAGAAGTTCCTGAGACAGGAAATCTAATCCTGCAAAGAATGTAATAAGGGTTAACAGGGAGGCAGTTTCTGTAAGCAACACCAGAATGTTTCCTTCCTGCCTTCCTTACAGGATTAGGTCAGTAATTTCTTTTAACAACCGCTTCTCCGAACTGCTTAGAATGTTAACAACCGGTTCTAGAGAATAGGTGCGAACTGGTAGAATCCCACCCCTGCCCCCTGCGCTGCATGCCTCTGCACATACGCACGCATCTCCCACACATATGTCTCCCTCTGTGCATTCATGGCAGATACCCACCAATCAGCTGGCAGGGAGTGTGTGCGCAGTGGGTCTGTTCTAGGCGACCTCTCACATGTTGGCAGAAATGGCTCTGCATTCCACTTCCAGCAAGCGTGCCATAGGTTCGCCATCACGGGCATAGGGTTGACCAGTTAAAAGTAGATTTTTGGATAAAATTTTAAAAAACAAAAAATTCAATACCTCTGTGGACAGTAGGTTGTTTGGAGTTCCATCATTTGAGAATTGGCTAGTTATACAAAACAAGGAGAAAATTTGGGGAAATGGTATTAAATAGAAATTGTGCTATAATTTAGAAGAATATAAAAAGAGGTACCCGTGATACATGACAGTGGCTAAATTGTCTAAAATGTATAAAGCAACATCAAACCAGTATTGGAAGTGTGAAAAGGAAGAGGGGAGTTTTTAGCATGCATGGTGGACTTGTGAAAAAGGAACAAAGAGGTGTAAATCCATACAATGATGCAAAAGATATTGCAGATTAATGTCACAGTGTACATAACTGTGGCAAGATTTACTGTGTGCAAAAAGTTGGAAAAGCAATAAAATACCTGGAAATTGGGTTATAAAACTAACTGAACTAGCAGAAATGGCAAAGCTGACCAGTTTGGTCAGAGAAAAAAAAATGGCAGATTTATTTTGAAAAAACTGGAATCTTTATATTGACTTTTTGCTGAAAGAAAAAAAAAATTGAATTGATGATCTCAGGATTTGGAAATTTAAAAAAAGATGAAGAGCATAGAGGAAAGTAAGATGATAATTGCTTGATGTAGATGGATAAATGTATGTTTTCTTTTCTTTTTATAGAGCTCTGATATTGTTCCTTGGATCTGCTGGAGCTACTTTCCTAGCTTAGAGTTCTCAGCCCTGAGTTCTCCCACCACTACTAAGATTACTTTGGCCTTTACTTTCTTTATCTTCTCTAGTTCCTCCTTCAGGCCCTGGCAGTTCACTATCCTCTTACCCTCCTAATGCTGTTGTCACTAGGCACCACTACATTCATCACCACTGCTTTCTTCTGCCCCACTATCTGGCTGTTCATCTGCACAGGATCTTAGCCCTGTGATCTTCTGTGGAATCTTCCATCTTGATTTGGGAGAGTCTAGCCCACACACTGTACAAGGATAATCCTATATACTATGCCAGCTACTTGGTTGTGCCTCTCAGTGCATACTTTTCCTGCCTGCTACATACATTCTTCTCTGTGGTGGACTAACTCTGAGACCTCCCTGCATAGTATGAACAGCAGTACCTGACTAGTATGTGGTGGATCCCTTGTTTCAATGTCCTTGTGCTGCTATAATCGGTGCCTCAATTCTATTAGTTGAATCTTTTCCCAACCACTGGTAGGACTTCCCAATCACAACCAACTCAGCTTTCTCTCATTGATATATCCCATGCACATCCTTTATTTGATCTTCCTCTCATATCTGCTGTGCCTCAGGAATTCTCTCAACAGCTCATCTTTGGTTGTCATTTTACTGATACACTCCTGGATGTTCTGGATTTTATTCAGGATAGTAGTTCTGAAACTCACAAAACCCCATTCATCCACTTTTCAGCTGGTGAACAGTATCTGGGTGTTGGACTAGGAGTGGAAACCTCCATATGTTCAAACTACATCAGCTGGGACCTACACCTTACTAGTAAAATCCCTAACTCTTCATCAGCCTACCTCAAATATGAGAGTGACACAAACTAGGAATCATGCTGGCTCAATCATCACCTGTTTTTTTTTAAAATTCCACACCAGAACAAATCATATAGATAAGAAGGGAGAACCGGGAATTAATGGAATATATGTCTGTTTTTCAGAAGGTACCTGAACAAATGCCTGCAAATTTTCTTGGCAAGGTTTTTCAGACCTTCTTTCCTAGGACTGAAAGAAAGTGACTAGCTCAAGATCACCCAGCCGGCTTTGTGCCTAAGATGGAATTAGAACTTATTGTCTCCTGGTTTCTAACCTAACCTCCATGCCTAGAAATATATCTGTGTTTTAAAGTTTTCTTCTTCTTCAGTTCATTCAGTTTTAATTAATACTTAACAAACTAAAATATGCACATGGAGGGGGGCATATTGATTGACTTCTGTTCTTTGTGCTTTCTGTCTATCAACTGGAGGGAGGGAGCTTCTCAGCATTTCAAAAATAGTGTCATTAAAGTGATCAGTAAGCCAGGTTTTTGAAGGATTGGGTAGCAGGATGGAGCCACCCATTGTCTTACCCAGAGTACCATTAGTGGTTGTTCATCTGTTATGATATTCAGAGTATTCACTACTACAACCAGTAGTAAGCCCATGCCTTGCTATGAAACACTCCTGAGGTTGGATCCTTTTCCAGATTCTGATCCAAAGTCTCTGTGATATCTAAAGAAGACCCTGGATCCCAACATTCCTCCATATTAACCTGAAACTGGTATATCTAATTTCAACTAAAAATAAAAGAGAGGCATTGATCCAGTCAAGTTAGCAAAAGTTAGTGTCAACAGAGTTTGGGTGATACAAATAAAGTCATTCTTTAATCTCAGGAAATCATTTGAGCATGAAGAGAATTGCATTCAAACAATCTGTTGTATTTTGATTTGCTTCTCTAATTATCAATTTGCCCTGGACCACTAGACCAAATCCTGCAATTTTATCAGTGTAATTTTATCCTCCTTTTTGTCACTTTTTTTAAACTAAATTAAAAAGCTGTCTCACTTGGTTACAAGGTATTTAAAACTGCATCCTAAACATCAGTAGGGCATTGGTCTTCATAATCCAAATAGCTGTTTAACAAAATGAATGAGTAGGTTCCAATTTAAAACAGGAACAAATTACTCTAGAAATGTATATCTGCACTGAACTGATATATTTACATGTGTACATATATGTCTTACACAGAAAGAGAGATTAATTAGAGAGACTGAGGTGGAAAAATTATCAATCCCTTGCAAATGAGAACAGGAGTATGCAAGATTAATTGGACTCCTTTAGTCATTTTCTCTCGAGTTGATGCTGTTTCTCCCTAAGGATAGTCTCCTTCACCCTGGTTTATTCAAACTGTCTTAAAATATTTTCTCAGACCCTCCGTTCAAGCCAATTTCTCACTATACGTTTAGCTTTCCTAACCTCCTCGCAATCCCTTCATCAATCCCTGTTGTTAGCATTTTTTAAAAAATCCCATTTTAGCCGCGAAGAAATTGGAATATTTGAATTAGAGCTTCATTTTGTTTGTCATACATAGTTCACTTCATACTTACGTAGAAAATAATGACTTGTCACAGTGTTAAATATAGCAACAGCCATGAAAATATGAATTATTATTAAGAACAATAAGGGATATTTTTATAACTCTCTGTGCCAAAAACAAAGGTATTTCTGACAAAGAAGCTTCTTGTCAAAAAGAAGTAATACCTTTCCCAAATGTACCATTTTAGGTGAATGATGGCTGTGATGAAAACTTGCAGGACCCCATGTAATAAAGGAGAAACAAATCTTCATTCATCAGTTGCTGTTACTATGTTCTTCTTAGGCTTGGTTAAAAAAATAGATTTGTTTGTTGTAAAACAGGGGTGTCCAACCAATGGAGGGATTCAGCTATTTGGGAGAACCATTTGTTAACTTTCTGAGTAGTCTGGAGAACCAGTTGTTGGAAGAAATTTCAAATTTCTTTTGTTTTTTTTCCACTTTACAAGGCTAATCCTGTAAGGAAGGTAGGAAGGAAACATTCTGGTATTGTTTCTAGCCTACTCTTTATTGACCTGCTTACAGAAACTGCCTCTTGGTTAAGCCTTATTACATTGTGACAGCTAAAGATTCTTGGCAGTACGCTCAGACGTAATGTCACCTGAGCTTCTCCGGAAGGTTTTTTTTTGCTGGTACTTTGCTGTGCTTTATTAGGGGTGTGACTTTCTTAAAAGGGAAGGGTTGTTTTAAGCTTTTTACACTGCTTTAGTGGTCCCTGGCACTGTCCTTTTGGGGTGTACTTCCAAGAGGCAGGATGCAAGCTTGGCACTGATTTTTTATTGCCTTTCTGGGGGCATGTGATTTTTCCTTAAATCTGGATGATTTCCTTAGGATATCTTGTGAGGTAAGTGAGACCAGCTGGTATCTTTAAATGAGGCAAAGGATATAAGGATTGCTTCTCCTGGGTGCGAAAGGATACTTTGTCAATTCACTTAGCACAGGAGTCTCTTGTCTATGGGGATTCTTCAGTCATTCATGGCTGTCACAAAAGTGCTTTTTTCAACAGGCAACTGGACTTTCTTGGTTTCTTTGGTGCTTTTGCATTGCTTCCGAGTGGCCAAGGCACATGATTACTCACTGATAGTAAGGTAGAGTGTGGATTCTCCAATTCATTTTAGTTTTCTCTCATGATAATAAGGCTTAGTAACATGGCACCAGGCTTGAAATTTATTTAGATATCTGTGGCATGTACTAATTGTATTGCGATCCTGACAAGCTTGGGAGGCTTGAACCACGTCCCCTATATAATTTGTTAATTTGTCTCTTTAGTTTGGCATTTTGTAGTCCAAGTATACCCACCCACTTTCTGTAGAGCTTAAATGAACTCTCTGCTAAACTCTCTGCTAAACTCTCTGCTAAACTCTCTGCTAATTTTATGGGCAAGAGTTGGCTGCCAATAGTTATCATTGCATTTTAACTATTTTAATTCTTCAAAGTGCTCTCTGGCATCCTGCTTGTAATTCTGGCTCTATACTAATGATTGGTATTTAAGGGCAGCTTTTTGCAAGCAAAGAAACTTTTTGTGTTTTTGTACAGGTAATCCTTGACTTACAACAATTCATTTAGTGACCATTCAAAGTTACAACGGCACTGAAAAAAGTGACCTATGACTGTTTTTCATACTTATGACTTTCATACTTGACTGTTTTTCATACTTATCCCCATGGACACAAAAGGCTGGGCAAGGCAAAGCGCCCCTCGACATGAGTAACATTGAGTTGGCTACATCCATCCAGTCATATGGCCACTCAGCCATGCCTACCCAGCTGGTCATTAGGGCAGAGAACCAGTTGTTAAATTATTTGAATCCCACCTTGACAACTTTAAGATCTGTGGACTTAAAACTATACTGGCCGAGGAGTTTTGGGAATTCTGGGAGTTGAAGTCCATAGGTCTTAAAGTTGCCACGGTTGGACATCCCTATTGTAAAATGGTTGAAGTTACAGCAACCATTCAGAACAGTTACATCTTTCCTCAAGTAGGCATTTAGATGGCTCTCCCTTCACAAACCTTACAGCAAAGCAGTGCTCTGAGAATTAAGCTTTGCAATGAAAGTAATATTGGAAACTATTTAAAAGTAAAAGTACACACAAATATACCAATATATTTTCTGAAGCCTTCTGCAACAAATCTCTACTCTGAGAAACTCTCTCATAGCCATACTTCAGTACAAGCATCTTCAGAGAAACATTTTTGTGGGTCCAGTCACAGGTACCTCTTTGAATTTTAGAGTTTTTTTAGAGTTTTATTTAATTTATATACTGCCCCCTCTCCCAAATTGGGACTCGGGGCAGTGCACAGCCCAACTGAAAACAGTACAATACCAGATATAAAATTTAAAAACAGATTAAAAATGGATTAAATCTATGGCTGAGAATTTAAGACACCAATAAAACAATAAAAAACAGGGTAAAAATAACAAAATTAAAACCATCCAATATTTCTAGGCCAGACCGGCTTGTTGGAAAAGATAAGTCTTCAATGCACGCCGGAAGGTTCGCAGGTCAGGGATAGTCCGCATCTCCGGGGTAACTCATTCCAAAGGGAGGGTGCTCCCAGAGAGAAGGCCTGTACCCTCAGGGCCGCCAGCCGGCATCGTCCAGCTGACGACACCCCAAGGAGGCCCACCCTGTGAGAGCGCACAGGCCGGCGGGAGGCCGATGGTGGCAGAAGGCGGTCCCGTAAGTACCCGGGTCCCAAGCCATGGAGTGCTTTAAAGATGACCACCAACACCTTAAATCGCACCCGGAAGGCTACCGGAAGTCAATGCAGCTCGTGCAGGAGCGGTGTCACATGGGAGCTCTGAGAAGCCCCCAAAATCACCCGTGCGGCCGCATTCTGCACCAGCTGGAGCCTCCGGATGCTCTTCAAGGGGAGCCCCATGTAGAGAGCATTGCAATAGTCTAGATGGGAAATGACGAGGGTAGAAGTGACTGTGCGAAGCGCGTCCTGATCCAGAAAGGGCCGCAACTGGCAGATCTGTCAGACCTGATAAAAAGCCCCCCTGGCAATGGCTGTTATATGATCTTCCAATGACAGCTGTACATCCAGGAGGACACCAAGATTGCGTGCCCTCTCCGTGGGGGCCAAAATTTCTCCCCCCACAGCCAGCGATGGAATAAGCTGGCTGTATCTGGGTGCAGGAAACCACAGCCACTCAGTCTTGGTCGGTTGAGTCAGAGCCTATTTAAACCCATCCAATTCCGCACATCCTCCAGGCACTAGGTCATCACTTCAACGGCTTTGTTGGGGTGGCCTGGGGTAGAAATGTATAACTGAGTATCATCAGCATACTGATGGAACTCTACCCCAAAACCACGGATGATCTCACCCAGTGGCTTCACATAAATGTTGACAGCAGGGGCGAGAGCACAGACCCCTGAGGTACCCCACAAATCAAGGGCCTCGGGACTGACCTCTGCCCCCCTGCCAACACAAATTGCGAACGGTCGGAGAGGAAGGAGGAGAACCACCGTAACATGGTGCCCCCCACTCCCAACCCCCCCAACCGCTGCAATAAGATACTATGGTCGATAGTATCAAAAGCCGCTGAGAGATCTAACAGGACCAAGACAGAGGAGCAACCCCTGTCACGGGCCCTCCAGAGATCATCCACCAACGTGACCAATGCTGTCTCCATGCTGTACCTGAGCCTGAAACCTGATTGGAGCGGATCTAAATAGACAGCTGCATCCAGGTGCTGAGGGAGCTGTCATGCCACCACACTCTCAACAACCTTCACCACAAAGCGAAGCGGAGCTTTTCAAAAACTTGAGACACTGTAAATGTGGAGTTCCAGATCACATGGAAAGCTAATTTGATTTCCGTACAGATGTCCATGTCTAAAAATCAGCCTCAAGGTCAGAAAACTATGCCTTCTAATCAGTGCTGGGATTCAAATAATTTAACAACCGGTTCTCTGCCCTAATGATTTCTTCCAACAACCAGTTCACTAAACTGCTCAGAAAGTTAACAACCAGTTCTCCCGAAGTGGTGCGAACTGGCTGAATCCCACCACTGCCTCTTATTATCTATAGCTTACCTATTATGCCCAGATTTCTAAAAGAAAGTGTTGTAAAAAATATATATTTTTAAAAATTACCTCCCTCCACATTGCTCTTGTACGTGTTATTGCTACCTAATTTTAAAGTCCTATTCTAATTTTATTCTTGAAGCAGACTGTCCTACTGTGCTTCACATATTTCAGATATAATGCTGGAAGAAGAAAAAAGCTTTTTAAAAAAACAGTTTTCTGTAGCTACGCATGTATTTTACTAGGTGTGAGAGAGAGAGTTTGAGATAGGCTGTATTCTTGAATTGAAACTATGTAAGTACAGTACAGTGACTTTTGTCACAGAATAAGAGAAAATTTGAGACAGACAATAGAGTTTCACACATTCATTCACACTGGCTTATTGCTGGCTAGCAGTTAAGAAAAAACTAATTAAAAAGAAAGCTATAATATCATCTTTATATATAATTTTATGAGTGTCCAGAGATTGCTTCTTATTAATTTTAATTCATGTCTTTGTTAAATACGTATATTTTGCCTTTCTTCAAGGAGCTGAAAACTACTCATACTAGGAACTCATTTTGTTTAACCTCTACAACATAAACCCTGTGCCTATGGAGATTCTCAGTCATCCAGGCCATGGCTGTCGCAAAGGTGCCTTTTCAAGAAACAACTGGACTTTCTGGTTTTTTTCTGAAGACATTTCATGTTTCATTCCTTATCCAAAAGCTTCTTCAGCTCTGACTGGATGGTGGAGAATGGAAGGATTTATACTCCTTGCAGACAGCTGATCATTTGCATTCTTTTAGTGAGTTCTTAAGGCCACCTGGAGGTTTATCAGTGTCATTAGGGTCACCTGGATGGAGGAAAACTAATGTGGAGCCTTCTTGGAGCTGTTGAAAGGACAGTGTTGTAGACTGGAGATAGATGATATTGTACCTCTCCCCCTCTGTTGAGGGCGGGCTGTTCCATTTGGACACAGATGGCCTCTTTGACCCCTCTTTCAAACCAGGAATCCTCTCTGTCCAAAATGTGGCTGTCTTCAAAACACTGGGCTTTATCTTTTAGGTCCAGATGGACTGCTGAATTCTGATGAATTTGTTCTCCTATGTTGTCCCATGCATTTATGAAGTGGTTGTAATGAAGTGCAAAGATGGGGAAGAAAAAGAATTTAAAAACATCAAGGAAGCCCTCAAAATGTGTGGCTATCCCAAGTGGGCCTTCATCAAATCTCAAAAAAGACCCCACAGGAGTTCCTCCGTAACAGACAATAAAGAGAACAATAAACAAAGCAACATGCCATACATTGCAGGAATACCGGAAAAGCTCAGGAAGATCTTCAGCCAACACAACAGACGGGCAACACTTCAAACCCAAGAATACACGAAGGCAGAAGCTTGTCCACCCCAAGGACAAAACACCCAGACACAAACTGAACAATGTGATATATGCAGTACAATGCAGTGAGCCATGTGCAGTTCTGTACACTGGGGAAACAAAACAACCACTTCATAAACATGCATGGCACATTCCAGAAGCTTCTTGGATGAGAAGCAAAACGTCTTCAAAGAAAAACCAGAAAGTCCAGCTGCCTCTTGAAAAAGTACCTTTGGGACATAAATCTTGTGCTGTAAATTGGACTGAGAAACAGCAGTTGTCCTGAAGTCACCCACAGAATTGCCAAGAACCAAGATGCAGCAGAGTGAATTGTCTGATGGACTTGCAGAGGTACAGTAGTCCAAAGTTAAAATTGTTTTTCTCCCGTCGTCGACCAGAATTATGTTCAAGGTCATGTAGGCTCTGAGAAGCTTCTTGTCTGATAAAAACAGGGAGGCAGCCATGTCTGGCTTAGAACTGTAAACACATGAAAAGGCCCTGGTGTTTCCATTACTTACAGAGTAATGGAAGAGAGTGATGTAGGAGATTTCTGAAGCTGATTTGTTCAGGGTAGACTGGTAATGTTATCTGTGTCAAGGAGGAAAAAATTGTAGTTGGTGACCCAGTAGAAGCAAACAAAACCAAGAGAAAATCTGATGGAAGGGAATATTTGCAGAACAGTCCAATGGTCAGAAAAGACAGCTTAGCAAAGGTGCTGGATTCTAAAATGCCCAGAAAAAAATGCTATTTTCCCCTCTTCCCATTCCTTTCCTCGGGACAGAAATCACTCCAGAAATAATAAGACAGGGGAAAAAGCCACGTGTGGAAGGAAAGGAGGGGAACAGATAAGATATTGTAAATAGCTCAGTTTGAAATGTGTGTTTGTATGAAATTGTGGCTGTGTACTTAAGATGAAACAATTGCATGTATCAAATATTACTATCGAATAAATAAGAAATGAAATTCTCTCTCCGTATGTGTGTGTGTGTGTGTGTGTGTGTGTGTGTGTGTGAATTTTCTGTCCCATTTTCATAGTGTCTGACACAGTTTTAGTCCAACATCTAAACTACTCTATGACATTAACTCATTTTAGAAACAGAAGTTTGATCTTTTTTTTTTTCAAAACCCCCTGTACTATATCTTAAACTGTCATTCTGGTGAGTCTCGTCTAGCATATTAGTTCATCTATGAATTCAGAAATAAATACAACACAATGAATTTAAGATGCCAATCATTCTAAAACTGAGATGGAAAGACATGAACTTGTCTATTCATTTTGACCACAATTCTAAGAATTTATAGTCTTGTGCAAAAAAAACCAAACCCATAGTTTTAAAAGAGCCAGCCTTTTCCACAAAACTCCTTTACTTGGTCTGAAGTACAGAGAAAAAAATAATTTGGCTACTGCTACTGCTGGAAGTTACTTCAGAAACTATTGCTGATTTCTGATGAGCTAATTTGCAGCATAACAATCAAAAGATCACACTCTGTTTGCTATTAGATCTAAGTATTCCTAAAATTTTAGTCCTTTTACAGATTGCGGACGGCACCTCATACAATCTTGGCTATGATGACTAAGAGAAAATGGTAAAGATTTCTCCTTTCAAGTTATTTCTGACTCTAGGGAGTGGTCATCTCCATTTCTTAGCCAAGGGAGCCAATGTTGATGGAAGATACTTCCATAGTCATGTGGCCACACACTGAGGCGCAAGGAACACTGTCACCTTCCCACCAGTAGTGGGATTCAAATTTTTTACCACTGGTTCTATGGGTGTGGCTTGGTGGGCGTGACAGAGGAAGGATACTGTAAAATCTCCATCCCCTCCCCACTCCTGGGGGAAGGTTACTGCAAAATCCCATTCCCTTTCCACCCCACTAACCTGCTTTCTAGCTCTGTTCTCCTGTGCAGGGCAACAAAAAAAGACTCAGATGATCAGCTGGGACTCAGGAGGAAGAGAATAGATGTGGGTGGGGCCAGTCACAGGTGGTATTTGCTGGTTCTCCAAACTACTCAAAATGTCCACTACCGGTTCTCCAGAGCTGGTCAGAACCTATTGAATACCACCTCTGCTTTCCACAAAAGTGGTACCTGTTTATCTGTTTGTATTTGCATGCTTTTCAACTGCTAGATGGGGCAAGTAATGATGGCAAGTAGATGACAAAGCTGGGGCAAGTAATGGGAGCTCACACTCTTCATGCGGTGCTGACTAGCTCAGTGTCTTTAACCACTGAGCCATCGCATCCCCACTGAAGCCATCCTCCAAAATATTCATCAGGAACTGTTCTGGTCTGTTCTAGAGCAGTACTTTATCATAGGCACAACTTTACAATGTAAAGTTCAGTTTGAAAAAAAGAAGAATACAAAAAGAGTATGTAAGTATGAAATGATGACTCAACAATACTAACATGAATAATTACTGGGCATCTTAAAGACAAATCACTGTCTTATGGCACAAGCATTTGCATTTTAAAGCCTTTTTGCCTTTTAATCTACAATCTTCTATAATTCCATATTTGCCAAGTTAAACCTTATAATTTAACTGTGAGATTGAAATCACTATTGTCTTTATTTTATAAATAGACACAGAAGCTAAGCCAAGCCTATGATTTACCTAAGTTCCTCTACCAAACTCATGATATATTACTAATAATAATAATAGTAGCAGTAAGCTGGTATCAAAAGCATTTTACAAGGGATAGGACTTTTAAGAAAAGAAAGAAAGAAAGAAAGCGGTAACTTTGTAGGAATTTAAGAGAGCCGGGTATGGTTCTAAAAATCCAGAGCCATGATTAATGAACCATCAGCTCAATTATGACATAAATGAAGACTCCAGGACCCATCAGCTATGTTACAGACTGGGGAGCAATTCAGGATATCTTATTATTTGGAATTGTGGGATTAATATTGTTCTTCAGCATACTGCACTATTCCCTTATTCCTCCCTTTCTGTCCCTTGTAGAGCTCTTTTCTTTTTCCTCCACCCTTTTATCTTAAGATTCCAACAAAAATCTAAATAGTTTAATAGGAAGAAAAGAACTCAGCATCTTAAGTCCTTTCTTTTTTTAATTTGCTAAGGCTCTAATTAAACGTATGAGTTTGAGGGGGGGAAAAAGTCATGAAAATGAGCATTCTTGTCCTTGGCAAGAACAATAGCTCTCTGACAATGCAGTTGCTCCTTCAGGCTTCGCTCTGCAGCTACTTCTTACAGTTCTCCAATTCACTTAAATGTTCTTGCTGCTAGAGATGTGCTGTGTTCCTTCCTGCTTCAAACGTTCTACCATCATCCCAGTGCCAAAGAAGCCCTCCATCAAGGAACTGAATGACTACAGACCAGTTGCTCTAACATCTGTAGTTATGAAAATCTTTGAAAGGCTTGTGCTGTCCCACCTAAAAACCATCACGGATCCGCTGTTAGATCCCATGCAGTTTGCATACCAAGCAAATAGATCGACAGGTGATGCTGTTAACTTGGCTCTGCATTACATCCTACAACACCTTGAATCTCCAAATATCTACGCAAGAGTCCTCTTTGTAGATTTCAGTTCAACATTCAATACCATCATTCCAGACACTCTTCTAAGTAAATTAAACCAACTAGCGGTACTTGAACACATTTGTAAGTGGAACATAAGCTTCCTAACAGACAGGAAACAGCTGGTGAAGCTAGGCAGAATCATATCCGATACCTGTACAATCAGCACAACCCCCAAGGCTGTGTGCTATCTCCACTTCTCTTCTCCCTATATACCAATGACTGCATCTCAAACGATCCATCTGTTAAAATACTGAAGTTTGCTGATGACACAACAGTGATTGGTCTCATTTAAGACAACGATGAATCCGCATACAGACAGGAGGTTATACAACTTGCCTCGTGGTGTAACCGGAACAATCTGGAACTAAACACACGCCAAACTGTAGAAATGGTGGTAGACTTTAGAAGAAATCCTCCCATACTACCACCTCTTACAATACTATACAACACAGTATCAACAGTAGAGACCTTCAAATTTATAGGTTCTACTATATCACATGACCTAAAATGGACACCTAACATCAAAAACATCATCAAAAAAGCACAACAAAGAATGTTCTTTCTGCGCCAACTCAGAAAGCTCAAAGTGCCCAAGGAGCTGCTGATCCAGTTCTACAGAGGAATTATTGAGTCTATCATCTGCACCTCTATAACTGTCTGGTTTGGTTCTGCAACGCAACAGGACAGACACAGACTTCAGAGGATAATTAGGACTGCAGAAAAAACAATTACTACCCACCTGCCTTCAGTCGAGGACCTATACACTGCATGAGTCAAAAAGAGGGCTGTGAAAATATTTACAGACCCCTCACATCCCAGACATAAACTGTTTCAACTCCTTCCCTCAAAACGACACTATAGAGCACTGCATACCAGAACAACTAGGCACAAGAACAGTTTTTTCCCGAAAGCCATCAATTCCCTCAACACCGTTCAACTATTACAAAGTCTGCACTTCTATTACTGCTAATCTTCTCATCACTCCTTATCAATCATCCCTTCCCACTTGTGATTGTAGAACTGTAGTTTTGTCCCTTGTATCCTTACGATTTATACTGACTGTTTCCTAGGATGATTTGATTGTTGATTGTACCCTATGAGTAAGTATTGTATGTTATGATTCTTGATTCTTAACGAATGTATCTTTTCTTTATGTATATTGAGAGTATTTACACCAAGACAAATTCTTTGTGTGTCCAATCACACTTGGCCAATAAAGTATTCTATTCTATTCTATTCTATTCTATTCTCTCTTCACATTTTTTAAACTCCTCACTATTTTTCTATGTTGTTTACAAAATTCATAATGATTTTCCTCACTATCATCATCATCACCATTTTGTTCTTTCAATGGTATGAAGCGATTCAGGTCACATTCTTACTGCAACCGTTGATCTTTCCTATGGTGATTCACACCCTATAATATATATTAGCACTTAAACCAACCTACCAGGATAATTATAAGATCATGAAAGCATCAGATTTAACGTTCAAGAATCAGGGTAATTCTGAGAAGCCAGAATAGAACTGCTTAGAAAAGAAAAGCATATCCTTTGCTGAAGATGGGATTTTGTTGTAGGGAATAACAACATGTGAAATGAGGACTGCCCTATTCAGAAGCTCCCTGATAAGAAAATAAAGCCTGTATGCTTATTAACATTTGATGAAGTATGAGAAAATGGTTGCGGAATTTGGACTGCAAGCAAGAATTATCACCTTGTTTTAGGTGACCTTGTTTCATATTTTGATTTCTTTACATCTGAGTTCCTGTTTGTTGTGCCTTCATCTATTGACATAGTGACTGTGTTCATACAACATATTTCACCAAGTCAGTTAAGGTTTAGCAACCTCATTTGCACAAGCTAACTTTGGTTAGTATTAACGTTTATTAACTCTGTTTTAAATAAAGACTTAAATAAAGGCAATAAATGGTTCTGGGTGTTGTGCAAACCTAGCTCATTTAGTTGATAAGTGCATTGGGTAAATCCAGAAAACAGGTTAATATTCTCCAGTCGAATTATGCTTTCCTGTGGTAGTGAATATAGACATTCTATTTTAAGTCTTATAGGAAGCTAGTGAGAGAAATACATCGCACCCCACCCCCCAAAAAATAGCAAATATTAATAATGATGTTTGAGGAATCTTTTCTGCATATGGGCATCACACATCCCAGAGATGAAGATAACAGATTTTATTCTCATGGCCCCTGGTGTGTTATTTTAGAGTTTTTTATTTGTTTTGATCTGATAGGATGAAATGGCAGTTGTATGCATCAGTATTTAAATAGATATTCACAGTTTTAAATGGAAGGTGCTAGATACTCTACTTCTTTAATTGCTCATAGGTTAAAATTTGTTAGGTTAGGTCTTCCAGGATCTGAGCTGCAAAAATCCAGAAAGACTTTAGATGGTAGCAAAAAATAAATACAGAAAACTAATCCTTGGCTGTCATCTAGGAGCGATCCCAATTTTTGGATCCCATATAAGGAAGCCTGATTAGTGTTTATCTTTTATGCAGAACCATCCTTACCCATAGGCTGTTTGCTTTTGAAGCTTGACTTTCCTTCCTTCTCTTTAGTTTTATTTTTCCTTCACCATTTGTCCTGCTACCATATCTCCCTCCTACATTATTTTTTCTATTGGTACAATTTGCTACTGGTAAATAGAGAATTTTGCAGACAATGAGAGACCAGGCTTAGAAAACAGATTTTCTTGTAATGTTTTCCCAATAAAGTTAATGTTTGTAGCAGGTGGCAATGAGACCATCTCAAAGTTAAAAAGTATGCTCTTTGGACAAGGTTAATTACACTGAAGATGAGAAAGAAGATCCTATTTACACCGATGTCTCATCAAGGATAAGAGAAAACAAGTATGACTCTTTGGTGACTAAAGACGCCTTCATAATTCTGCACTACAACACTAAACTCTCACATGAAAATATAAAATCTTATAGATGTTATGGCTAAGAATTCAATATTCAATCCCTTCTCACTAAATTTTCACTGGATCCATCAGCACAACTATTTATGGAATGGATGTTTTAAAAGTTGTATATCTGTATAGGCAGTAATGGAGAGAACCCATGAGGTGGCATTTTGTATTTTCATGGACACATTTATCCACACATCTAATGTTGAGTGAGGGAGCATCTGTCTTTTCCTCCAAACAGACATCAGGGAACAAATCAAAAATGTGAAGAAAACTAGTATAAATATAGACCCATCAGTAACACTTCTATTCATTTCAGTGGATTTATATCTCACAATACATAAATGTATAACACTCAAAATTGCAGCTTAAGATGCTGCAAATCTTGTTTTTTTTTTACAGCAACAATTTAACATTTTATTTATAAGTAAACAATTTGACATGATTAGTCTTCCAAAAACTAAGAAAGGTAATCCCCCAGATAATAGAATAGGTAGAAATTGAAGGCACAAAAAAATCCAGACTTTAGCAAGTGAGAAAAAATCTGAGAAAAGTTTAAAAAAATCTGCAATCCAAAGTATGAATGTGTTTTAATTGTAGTCATAATAATTATGATGGGTCCTTGGTGTTCTCTGAGCTTGCTTATTTTCTTGCAGACATTTCATTACCCAAAGTAGGTAACATCGTAAGTGCTAAGCAATAATTTATTAATTGTTAAAATATTTGCAGGACTGATCTTTGGGCCTTAAAAGAAAACATCATTCTTAAATATTCAGAAAATAAAATTCAGAATGCATTTTTTTTTAAAAAAAGAATATTGTACAATTAGGGTGGATTTGCTAACCTCAGAGGAATGTGGCATTTCATATTCCTAGTTTAAGCAAATGTTGCTTTTAACTGGAGTTCGTTCTACATTGTTCCCAAAATTTCATTCCAAGCACTATCAATCTCACACCTTTTGTCCGTATTATGCCAAGGATAGGGAAGAATAAAGATGGATATTAGCTGGAAAAACATAATGCAGGACTTCTTACATTTAGAGCCAAAAGTCAGATATCTCTAATGTATGAAACAAAATAATTCTTTCTGGAGCAGAAAAGGTGAAGAAATAAATTCAGGTGGGACAAAAAATGTGATTTGCAAAATTATGAATGCTAGAATTATGGAATATTGGAATTTCAAAGTAATTTTAAAATTTAGAAAGAATATGAAGATTTACTCGAGCTTATATAGCCTTCAGAAATGATTTTGAAGCAGTGCTTCAGACTTCATTCAATGTGAATCTGCCTGTTAAGAATGCTGCATTTTTTTCAAATTTATATTTATATACAGTATTTATATTTATTTTATAGTGCTGTAACATTCAGCCTTCTGAGAGGCTGCTATGTGCAAGCTAATGCTAAAGGATAATTATTTGTAAAAAGAAAAGAAATGTAAAAGGAAAGGAATTGCCCTAGAAGTAAAAGCTCTATAGCAATGGTAATAAGTTACTCTATTGAAATCTTACCGAGCAAGGAAAGGAAAGAAGATAAATTGTAAACAATATATACATAGACAATATTATACTGGAAATTGAAAAAAAACTGAATGAAGATGTGGTATTTCTCCTGGTGTCTGGTGAAAATGAAGTACTGATCCGAGGGTAGGTCTGTGATGAGACACCCCTCCAATGGAAAACAGATTGTCAAGACGATCATCATGCTGCACCAGCCATGCTTCGCCAGATGTCAGTCTGCCATAGGCCGCAGGGGAGAGGGGAGCTCCAGGGAGGAGAGAGCTAGGAAGGGAGAATCAAAACTATTCTTAGCGCCATCCCATAGGAGCATCTGGCTGCTCCAAAGTCAGCTAATGGAATGCAACACTATCCAACCGCTGAACAGGACCTGTTACCAAAACAATTTGGATGAATGTAATTGGACAGTTAAAGATAACCAGTGGTATGGGGTAAAATGGGAAACTAAATTAGAGAGCTTCAGGGCATGAAAACTCAGTTCCAGCTTTGCTACACCGTAACCACTTGGCTTTAGTAAAGTACATTTTTTCTAACGATGGAATCAAGAGTCTTTTCTAATTGTCCAAGTTGGGACAGCTGACACAGATAATACAATAAATAGTCCAGGTAAAACAATGATAATAATGCTAGTAATTGCTAAATGCTTTCAAAGGAACAAATAACATTGGTGAAATACCAAGAATACAACTGGGTTTCCTCTGGAGAGCTTCTGAATCTTGAAATTCTCAATAAACAGACATTCTGCTAGTTTTTTGTTTAAGCTAGAGTGTTTTTCTGTCTTTCTTTTGTAGAAATCAATATTTTTCTATTAAAAAACTTTTATTTTGCCACCCCTTTGTTTTTCTATAAATTGATCCAAAACAATAAGTTGTCAACTAACTGAACAATTTTCTTATTTTCAGTTACATTAACTTAAAATTAATTTATTTATTATTACAACCTGAATGTAACTGATTTTTCAATAAGACATTGAGTGAAAGCTAAAGAACATTACTATTTATTAAATTGCAAGTTGCCACTCATCTGTAGAACAAAAAGTCATCTTTAAATGTTTTCTTCTTTTCAC
Organism: Bungarus multicinctus; assembly: GCA_023653725.1. Taxonomy (NCBI): domain Eukaryota; kingdom Metazoa; phylum Chordata; class Lepidosauria; order Squamata; family Elapidae; genus Bungarus; species Bungarus multicinctus. The sequence goes on along the minus strand of CM042842.1, from coordinate 30,548,902 downwards.
TCCTTCTTATAATAATTAACAGTAATACACTAGAACCAGAATAGCTCCTTAAAACACACTACAATTGACTCATCACCACAATCCAACCAATGAAAAGTGCGTCCTTCAAATTAATGAATTAAATATTACATTAATTTAGGCAAAATTCTAGGCAGCTACTTGGGAATAAATAACATTGAATTCAGGGTGTATTTTGGACTAAATGACTGGATTCATGCTCCATAACTACTATAGCTTAGATCTGCAAAAATTTCAGCTGTTTCTAAAAAGAGTTTCTAAAAAGAGTTTGCTAAGTGATCTGCATGTGTCTTGGGACTAAGGAGATCTGAGATTGTCATGCTTCTAAAAAGCACCCAGATTTGACTCTTTACTCCAGAGGCCTCCAAACTTGGCAGCTTTAAGACTTGTGGACTTCAGCTCCTAGAATTCTCCAGCCAGCTATGGGGCTACATAGGCAGTTCCTGGGAGAAGTCAGTCAGAACATTGGAGTAAGATACCATCAATGCATAGATGACATCCAACTTTACTACTTCCTACCAGTTAACTCTGAGAAAACAGCTAGTTCCTATTATCATTCTTTGGGTAAAATAATGAGTTGGATGAAATTAAACAAGCTACAATTAAATTCAGACAAGACACAAGTGCTGATGCTAGTAGCAAATCAAGGTTAGGGGTTGAGACTTGATTTATGCTAGATAGGATTGCATTCCTATGAAAGAGCAGGCCTAAGTTTCGGAGCGCTCATTGGCCTCCAGTTGCGTTTGCAACTGGTAAGCCATGCATTTGCACAATCACAAGTTGCTTTCTATATGAACAGAGCTGCTTGTATTTGGCAACAATTATACACCCATATTTGTATGCATCAAAGATTACTGCTATGTACTCGATATTAGATTAGGCGTGACAATGCTTGGAAGGTGAATTGGTGGTCTAGATTGTTTTCTTCTGCATAGTTTTGAGAAGATATTGTACTCATATCTGTATCCAACTGTTGTCTATAGTATACGTCAATAAGAAAATAATTCTTATCATTTATTTTATTAATGTCTCTGTGCCACCAAACACTTTAAGCCATTTACAAACAATGTATTCATCATCATCTTCATTATTTTAGCCATTGTCTATCCACTGCAGGATGAAGCCTCTTCTACATGTTTCCAACCTATCAAATCTGGCCTGGAAATGTCCCTACAGTTTTCTTGGCCAGATTACAGAAGTAAATTGTATTGCCTGCTTCCTAGGGCTGAAAGAGAGAGAGAGAGAGACTGGCCCAAGTCACTTAGGCTTTATGCCTAAAAAGGAACTACAAACTACAAGTCCCGTTCCTTAGTTTCTGCCTTATCCACTACATCAACTGACTCTCACTTTGAGGTTAATCCTTAATAAAATTAGAACTTTTTTTTTCCAGACCTGAATTCAAATACGCAAATGGCATTGAAGACTGTCTTCTAGCTATGGACATCGTTGGAGTGAGTAATGGAAGAAGGCTGGAAGAACTGCATAAAGAGTTTAAAATGGAGCAGGGAGGAAGTGGGGATAGGCATGAGAAGAGATACATCAAATTGGAGATCCCTCCCATGCGGGACTGAAAAGATGTAGGGAGTAGAGATTCTCCCTTCCTACTCTATTGTTTTCCTTGGATTTCTTTTGATTAACAAACATGGTTATCTGCATTTCCTGAAGTATAAAATATGATTGCTTACCCTGAAAGGCTAGAAAATCACTTCAAATGCTTTGGGAAGAAAATAACCCACAAACCTAGGCAATTCTGAGTTAAGAAAGCGATCTCAAACATCATGCAGGAACTTGTCATTTATTTAAAGCAACACACTATGGACATGATCCTGGTACACTTACTTCCCAGCTTATAAGTAATCACAAGCAAATGAAGGAATTTCCATAGAGCCAAAAGAACAATGCTTCTAATTTTTTCTTAATTATGTAGCATGAACATATAACATACACTTTGCAACAAGCCTGACAATGGGAGGGAGTTGTGCCAAGTATTTCCTCTCCTTTCTAATTCAAGGCTTGTAATTTACTTGAGCTCAAAGAGAAGGTATAGTGCTACATCCTCCCTTTGCATGTAAGACTTGTATCAGAAAAAGGGAAGAAAGAATTTTATTTTTCCTTGTCTCTGTAGCAACTACCTTTTACATGCAGCTCTACTACCATTTCTGGTTTTTTTTAAAAAATTTTTGCTTTTCTTCACTAAGATTATATATTTTGTTCACCTTATTTAGTTCTCCACTTATAGATCCTATCATCAGATAATTTTTTGATATTTAATTTAAGTCTTCTCTCAGGCAGAATTTCATTCAAGCATACATACTGATGCAGAAAGACGTAACATTTGCACTCATGATTTATTCTTGCTTTTCAATATGAATTAAGAGCCAACATTACTCAAGAAAAAAAAAAATGTTTCAAGGCAATGTCTTTTGTTTTAAGAGATAACATGTCGCTTACTATTTAATCTTGTTTGGGGTGATAAAGAGGGTCGTGATTATTAAAAGATAAGAGGTTTAAGGAGCCAACATCAACTTGTTGCAACTTCTGCTATTCTGATGATCCTCTCAGGTTGTGCAAACTTCAGACTAAAGCCCTAGCAGAGATATTAGATCCTGTGCTGGCCCAACAGGCACCCTTATCTGTCCCCATATGACATTACCTGGGTGTTTAAGTCATTTTCTGATTGTATACTTTCCAAGGACTAGGTTTATGGCATCCAAGAAGATAGGATTTTCAAGACTAGTCCCCAGGTCATGGAACTGATTTTTCAAATCTGTCTGGCTTCTGTAAATCAGACTGCTGTTTGAGTTCAATTTTATATAAGTGCTTTAAAACTATGGATAAGAAAGCAACATATGGTATGTCATATAAATTTAGCCATATGGAATTCTCTGGTCATATCTTCTCTTTTCCTAAAACCAACCAAAAGAAAAATATCCAAATAAAGATGATAGTTTAGCCAGTTTAGATGTCATAATATAGCTTAACTTTACAAAAAGAAACTACTGTGAACATTGGGTTTCAAAGGGCCTCTAATTTTTTTTTTTATAAAATTAGCTATGGTTTACCATATCCTCCAAACTCTAAACCAGTGTCAACCAATCTTAGCAACTTTAATATGACTGGATGTCAACTCCCAGAATTCCACAGTATGCCAAGATTGAGAACCCCTGGTCTAAACTCTGATTAAATTTAATTTTAGTGAATTAGAATTCAAATTATAGTTCAAATTTTCAAATTAAGATTAAGCACAATTTTTACATCAGGCATAACGGTACGTTCTGGTTCATTGAAAAGGAAAGGAGAATCTTGCATCACTGCCAGTAAGGTAAGCTGGAAATCTAGGGGGTGGGGTTCATCCTTATTGTGCTAAACAATGGCTTAACGCTGCATGTGCACCAACCAGGCTTGTATGTTCAAAGTGCATTAACCTTTGAAGCGCAACAGATTGTGTTTCATCATTGTGTATCATCACTATAGATATTTGAGAAGTCTTACTCTCATAACATACCCAATAGTGTGTTTCTTCATATTCTCTTTCATCTCAATGCCTTGTTCCCTAGCTGTTTTTGTTTACCATTGCTATGACTTTGATCTAAAATAAAGGCAAATGAATGTGCTCTAAGAACTAAAATTAACATAAAAAGATAAAAGAATCCCAAGAATGAACAGCAAGCAGTTTCACAATGAACCACTAGTCATTTTAAAGCATTTCACACCCAAGAATTCCCCTTAACTACTTTTGAATCAGAAGCAGAATTAGTCTCCAGACCCCTTATCATCTTTGTTGCTTTTCTGTGTACTTGTTCTATGGTCCCAGCATTTTTTTTTTCTGTATCATGGTGATTGGAATGCAATATTCCAAGTCCATCCTCACTAATGCAATAAAAAGGGGTACTAGGACTGCATTGGCTTTTTTGGCAGCTGCAGCACACTGCTGGCCCATACTTAAGTGGTGATCCATTAGGACACCAAAATCCCTCTCAGTTACTCTTTTGAGCCAGATAGGTCTATTCTATACCTAGGCATTTTCTTACCTGAGTACAGGATCTTACTCTTCTCATCCACTGAACTGCATCTTATTGGATAGGGTCCAATAATAGAGTTTCTTCTGTTGGGATTTTCAGTAATCGTGGTGATGGTCAGTGGTGTTGTGTCCTTAGGAAACTAGAAAAATTGTGAAAATTGTCTATCCCATTTATCTGCTTCTATACTAGATGCAGAATTTCAAATGTATGTCCAGCTCTACATTTAGCTTCATTGTCTGTCCACTTGTCATTGAACTATTGTGTCATTTAATGTTGGAAGGAAGGAAGGGAAGGGAAGGGAAGGGAAGGGAAGGGAAGGGAAGGGAAGGGAAGGAAGGAAGGAAGGAAGGAAGGAAGGAAGGAAGGAAGGAAGGAAGGAAGGAAGGAAGGAAGGAAGGAAGGAAGGAAGGAAGGAAAGAAGGAAGGAATTCGGTTTCTTTATTTAGATTTTATTGTCCAAAATTTTCTATGAATGTGAATGCAGTTTTTGTATTTGTTGGTTTGCATCCTCGATATTAATATAATATTTGATGAGTCTTGAACATGCTATATCAGAAAACTCTCATACTTCTGGACTCATTCTCAGACACAAAGAATAAAACTACCCATTTCTCAGCATTAATAAAAGATTCTTGGCACAGCAGCCTCTAATATCCAGCTCCCTCAAGAATGTTTTCAGTATTACAGATGACAAGTTTGGAAAGGAAAAGAGCTGGCACAAGCCACAGCAACCCAAAATTAAAACAGAAAATGTTGCCTTTGGGGAAGATTCTTGGATAATTAAAGCATTAATTCACACACCCATCCTTTCTTCAAGTGGGCCAGTGTGGTACGGACAACAATATTCTTTCAATATAATTTGCTACTTTCAGTGCAGCTTAAATTCAGTACAATATCATTTGTTAGGAATTGTTAATATCCATCCAACACACACATACACACACACACAGAGAGAGAGAGAGAGAGAGATTCTACTCATTATTTTTTTAAACAAAATTCTTTTAAAAATATTGTTCATGTTATCGTTAATGGTAGTTCTCAATTTACAATCCTTCATTTAATGATGGTTCAAAGTTATGACTGCCTAGAAAAAGTGATGTGTCACCTGAAGTTACATTTACAATCCTTCCATTAGATCCGCAGCCACATGTTCACAATTCAAGGGCTTGGCAACCAGCTTGCATTTGTGATTGGTTGCAGCATCCTGTGATCACATGATTTGGAACTTTTTTGCCAATTTTTGGTAAAACAAAAAAACAAAAACACCTATTGGGGAGGCTGAGGTCAGGGCCCAAGAACCAAGAAAGACATATAGAGTTATTTATGAGCAGTTTCCTTTATTCGTCCTCACCTATAGACAGAAATCCTGATTGCATCATTAAAAATATACTCTGAGGATTTCTAGGGAGGAGCCATTTTAACTCTCTTTCTCCTAATCTAAACTTCGTTGCCTCTTGGCCCTCTGGAATGCAGTCCTTCCTTCCTGGGAATCCAGACTACATCTCTCCATATCTGGAATTATTTAATGATCATGATGATTCCCTTAACAATCATTGCAAAAATTGTCATAAAATCAGGTCAGCTCCACTTATGACTGCAATGACTTAACGATAGAAATTCCCGTCCAATTGTGGATGTAAGTTGAGGTCTTTTCAGGAAGTGATATTTATGGATCCTAAAAAGACAGCTACTGGTAAATTTAAAGAAATATGGTATTTCATTTCAAAGGTCAGTTTAAAGAGAATAATTCCTTCTTAAGGTTTGGACAGAGTCAACACCCAACTTAAATTGATTTTATCTCTCATTATAAGAACGTTATTCCTTAGCTATCAAATTCTTTACTTTCATTCAGAGGTGCCCAAGCCAAAAATAGCACTTACTCTTACTATTTATCAGAATGAGTAGTTCTCCTAGGTCCTGTTGGGTGTATTGAAAAGGAAAATGTTTGCATGAATATTCATATTTCACAGGTGCTTCTCTTAATTTTGTTGTGATTTTTCACCTGTCCTCTTAGTGCCATTATTTTTTCATGAAAAATATTTCCATTACTAATATAATTTAGTTAGTTAAAATTGTTAGTTGCAAAGTCACAAAATCTGAAAGTGTGCATGTATGCTGTGGATATTTTTATATATTCAGTACATTAAAATAGAGCCAGTTTGGTATAGTGATTGAATGAAGGCTTCAAGGCCATTTTCATATTGGAATTCAGCTCTTGAGCTAAAATAAATGCTAATTTCCTAATTTTATTAAGAATTAGTCTAAAGGTGAGAGTCAATTGATATAGTGGTTAAGGCACCAGGTGGAACCCAAAGGATGTGAGTTCTACTCCCATTTTAGGCACAAAACTAGTTGGATGACCTCAGGCAGTCACTCCCTCTCATCCATGGGAAGTGGGGAACAGCAAGCCACTTCTGAAATCTTGCCAAGAAAACTGCAAGGACTAGTTCAGGCAATTGCCAGGTGACAACACTGACTGGAAGACACACATACAGATTAAAATCTATATATTCCTTCAAAAAATCCAACTTTTTTTCCTATCTCTCACTTATGGAAAAATTTCATAAAAGACCCCTCTACAAAAATGTCCTGTGATATGGCATAGAGATCTGCTTTTAAAAAAAAAAGACACTAAAAATACACAGGCACTAGCATAAATAATGTGGCTCCATTGTTTCCAGATTTAGCATAATGGATTTAGCATAACCAGTTTAGCATAACCATCCACCATGGTTTATGAAACAAGTTATGCAGGGGTGGGATTCAAATTTTTTAACAACTGGTTCTGTGGGTGTGGCTAAGTTGGTGGGTGTAGCTTGGTGGTCATGTGTTTGGCTGGGCATGGCCAACTCAACATTACTCACATCGAGGCACGCATCTCCTCGCCTGGCCTCTCATGACTGTGGGGATGCTGCAACAGTTGTAAGTGTGAAAAATGGTCATAAGTCACTTTTTTCAGTGCCATTGTAACTTTGAATGGTCACTCCACACAAGCAAAGTACCAGCAAAGAAGGGGAAAAAACCTCCAGAGAAATTCCTGAGACAGAAAGTCTAATCCTGCCAAGAATGTAATAAGGGTTAATGGAGAGGCAGTTTCCGTAAGCAACACCAGAATGTTTCCTTCCTGCCTTCCTTACAGGATTAGGCCAGTAATTTCTTCTAACAAACTGCTTAGAATGTTAACAACCAGTTCTAGCGAATAGGTGTGAACTGGTAAAATCCCACCCCTGAAGTTATAGCTTAGTGTTATGAATAGTTACCTGTATTTTAAATTAATAACATGCTGTCAGATTCCTGTAGGTTGGTTGGTGTACAGTAATACTCCAGGCACCAAGCACAGAAGGATTGTTGACTACAAAAGGACTTCTTTTAAAAAGAAAATGAAAAAATCATGGCATTACTTTTACAGAAAAAACTTATTGGGAATCACTTTGTTCATCCATGTTATTTTACTATTACTTTTACTATTACTATAATTTGGATAAATTAAATATCCTTTCTATAATTGCAACCATTCACCCAGCCCATATGGTATTCAGTATTTCAAAGTAATATGTTGCAAAGCAATGAGCCTGCTAAGTTAAAAAATGAATAAATCCTATTAAGGAAAATAAAGCAACCATATTTAAAAGTCACTAACCTGCAATAATCTTTTGATGATTTTCTCAATAGTCATAAAGGGGTAGATCTTGCTATATTTTAAATATGAGACAGATTAGAATTATTTTCAGAACTTTTGGATATCCCATGTGTGTCCAGAGTAATCTACTGCAGTGATTAAAATGAAACTTTATTTCCTCCAATTATTGTTTAGCTACAGCTACAGCTACAGCTTCCATAATGCTCAGCAGTAGAGCGGGTTCAAAAAGGTTGCATGCTAGATTTGCTAAATTTATTTTTGTCACCACCAAATGCTAAGGTTGTTGCCTCCACCTACAAAAGCTATAATTATAAGGATCAAGGTTACCAGTATGCTTTGGCTTTTTAATACAGTATATTTTAAAAAAAAATGTTTGTCCCATTTAAAAATATTAACAAAATTAATTTTCAGGATTAACTCAATGCTGAACATGCTGTAACACAAAGTTTTATATATTTACTTTAAAATTGCTAACATGATGAGTATGACATGTAAATAAATGTCTTGTATGTTTATTTATGATAAACATACATATATTTTCTTCTTTTTCTTTGAAAAGGAAACATCTACCAGTTCAAATGTCCATCCTTACAAAATAGCAATGTAATTCAGTCCATGAATTGTCCAACCTTAATCCTCCCTGAGTTTTTACAGCATGTTATCAATGTCTTTTAGCCATTAAAATGGAGAGTAACATGAATTGTACTTCAAGGTACTTGAAAACACAAATTTCAACACTTTTGAGCAAAAATGAGAATGGTGGGCAAAAACCTCCCAAACTCCAGAATTTTAAACCTAGAATACCTAAAGTTTAGTATCCACAGTGATACTAACAAACACAAAAATTTTGAAAAGCTCATTTTTCCAAAGACAACTTTAAAAATTCATTTATACAGCCAAAATTTACCTTATATAAAAGAAGAACAGAATTTTTTTTGAGACAATATGAAGTGCAACCAATCATACAAAGAACAAATCTGAAAAAAAAATTAATCCATCCATTCTTTTAAAAAAAATGAGATACGTACCTCTACCTTCTAACTTGTTTATTGACACTAGCAACCTTTTCAACTAGCTTGTTCACCTATATGTTTTTCTTATACTGGTCATTCTTGGTTGCTACAGTTTTTAATAATAAACTAAACAGAACAGAACAATTTATTAGCTAGGTGTGATTAGACACACAAGGAATTTGTCTCCAATGCAAAAGGTCTCCATGTTCTTTACCAATGTACTTTACACTTTATCAATACTTTACCAATGTAATCATAAAAGTTATAACAATTAACTACATCAATTCATAAGAGATAAAAAAAATCAGTATCAGCAATATTGTCATAGGAGAGACAGAGAGAGAGAGACAGAGATTGATTTACATACAGCAGCAGCAATAATTTATGTTACCAAAGGGGAGGGACAGCAATTGGTACTTCACAGGCCAGCTCCTCCAGTGTTATACAGAAGGAGGAAAGTGACAAAACGTTACATTTAAGCTCTGCTTGGTTTTATCTGGGACTTCAATGCTGTCAAATTAATTTATCCCGAACAGGACCTGATAGGAGCCAGGATATGGTTTGATTGCTGTAGGCCATCCAGTCTTGTTGGTAGTCGAGCAGCATACAATAATTGTTATTAAAGAGTTTTTGCCAATAAAAAATAAAAACATAGGTTTTTGAAAAATAAAACAGCTTTCAAGTAGTGGTGGAAATAAACTGTCTTAGCTCTTCAACACTAGGAACACAGAATTTTTTTACAAACTGCTACAGAAGCCCCTGCAAAAGTGCCCTTAAAATCACTTAAAAAAGAATGGTATATATCTACAAATTCACTAGATATTTTCAGACCACGGAATCTACCAGTAGTATATGACCATAACTTTTAGGATTCATTTTAGGAATGAGATACTAAATATTAAACTTCAAGCAATTTGCTGCAGGCAGAATTGTGGTGTGCAGAATATGTGAAGATGAAATAGCAAGCATATCTGAAGTCAGTTGATCTTTAGCTGTTATCTATAGTTGATCTTTAGATATTATGAGCCACAATGGCGCAGTGGTTAAAATGCAGTACTGCAGGCTACTTCTGCTGACTGCTAGCTACCTGCAGCTTGGCAGTTCAAGTCTCACCAGGCTCAAGGTTGACTCAGCCTTCCATCCTTCCAAGGTCGGTAAAATGAGAACCCAGATTGTTGGGGGCAATAGGCTGACTCTGTAAACCCCCTAGAGAGGGCTGTAAAACACTGTGAAGCAGTATATAACTCTAAATGCTATTGTTACTGCTGTTATTCTGTAATCTCACTAACATTTGTGTTACATGATACCTTCTAAATATCATTAATTTAGAACACTGCCATTTTGTTAAACTGGTGTTATAATGAAAACTAGTTTCTGAACCTTTTTCCTAATTCATTCAATTCAGTAAAATGAAATTGAAACTGAAAACTACATACACTTTTTTTAAAATAGGAAAATACTATAATATTTGTAGCTGTAGGCAATGGAAGATAGACTTATACAATGAAGTTTTTTAAAAATTCTTCTTTATAATATGGGGAATATGGTGGCTAAAATATTGCAAGCAATAGCTTTGGTTTTAATTTTACATCTGCTAAATTTGTCAAATATTTTTCAGCTCATTAGTGTAACTGGCTGCATTCCAAAACTAGTAATATTTAGCATACCGCCTGCCTGTTGATTTTGCTGCAACAACTTTCTTAGCTTCACATCTTGAAAAATGTAATAAAACAGACTGCATAGTGGAAAGAGATGAAAGAACATTTATGTATGTATTTAGATTATTAACCAACGTGTCATTTCTTTCACCATGATATCTAACAGGAAGTAACTATTTTTTAAGTCACAGAAATAGTATTATGATGTTTTGGTATCAGCTAGCTGCTATACATTTACACAATAATTCAAATGCCAAACTGCTTAAATCCCTTATTCAGTGGTGGGATTCAAAAAATTTTATTACCGGTTCTGTGGGCATGGCTTGGTGGGCGTGGCAGGGGAAGTATACTGTAAAATACTTCTGTAAAGCCTTTGATTCAGTGGTACACGACAAACTACTCCTAAAACTAAAATCTTATGGTATCTCTGTACAGCTGCATAACTGAGTAGAAGCATTCCTGTCAAACAGACAACAAATGGTCAAAATTGGGAGCGTCCTATCAAATTCTGTACCTGTCAATAGTGGTGTCCCCCAAGGCAGTGTTCTAGGACCAACTCTCTTCATCCTCTACATAAATGACCTCTGTGATCATATTAAGAGCAACTGCGTTCTCTTCGCTGATGATGTAAAGCTGTTCAATACCACAGACAATACTGCTACCCTTCAAAAAGATCTTGACTGTGTATCAGAATGGTCAAACAAATGGCAACTTCAAATCTGAACAAATAAATGCTCTGTCTTACATATAGGCAAAAAAAAAATCAGAAAATAAAATACAAGCTGAATAGTCAAGATCTTGTTGATGATCCAAAGCTCTGTAAAGGACCTTAGAATACTCATCTCTAATGATCTAAGTGCTAGAGCCCACTGTAACTACATAGCCAAAAAGGCATTAAGAGTTGTTAACCTAATCCTACATAGCTTTTTCTCTGGCAATATCACACTACTAACTAGAGCATACAAAACATTTGCTAGACCAGTGGTTGATAAACGGTGGGCCATAGCGTTTGTTTGCAAGCAAATTCAGTGCAGACTCATGGCAAGCAAATTTGAGAGACTGAGCTAGCTGATGGCAGATAGATAGATCACTGAATGATTCTGTGAGCAACTCAATCTGCCTGCTTTGCCTGATTTTGGATAAAAGTTGTCCTTACAAGTTATCTTGTAAGTGATTGACAAATCAAATAAATAAATAAAAGAAACTCCAATCAGAGGTGATATTTGCCAGTTCTCCAAACTACTCAAAATTTCTGCTGCCGGTTCTCCAGAACTGGTCAGAACCTGCTGAATACCATCTTTGCCCTTATTGTATTATTAAACAGAGATAATACATCAGACTGAAGAACATTATTTAGACTAGATAGAACATTAAGTCTCACTTTCATGACATGTGTCATTTCTTGATTTTATTATTCAAATGAGCATAATCCTAAATACTACATAGTATTTGGCTGGAAATGCTCTTGCATTCAGGGCTTGCTTATAAATAAACTTAATAGAACTGGGGCTTGAGATGGAGGCAGCTCTTGAGTATATAGTATGTGCGCATGTTTTGTTTTGTCTTCAGTTGCTAAATCTTATCCTTAATTTTCACAGCCTTCTGTGATTCCACCACCTAATTTATTTCCAAGTTGCCTTGATTTCAGCCTCCAACCTCATTTTCAGGGGGTACATATTGCTGTTCTTCTTGATTGTGTTGCCAAGCATCACCAGCTGTACCATTCACCTGTTCCTAAGTTAGAGTATGATAGTAGCTGGGATTGTTGTAAAGGACCCATTTGCATCTTCTAGCATACTATCTAATGGTTATTTCTCCATTGAGTTTTGATAAATGGTTTCAAGGGCTGGTTGTAGCTAGTTTATCCATGATTTTATGTCTCATTTCAGCTGCTGCGCTCTGTAATGGAGGGTGGCAAATGATGTTTCAGGTTCAGATATTGACTGCACATCCAGCTGTTCTTATAAGTCTTCTTGAGTCCAGGATGTACTGTGTAGATGGTCTATCTCAATTTGTAAGAGCACTTTCCTCTTTACTGTTTTGGAGCATTGGGTGACTAGCTGTTTGTCAGTTAGTGAGGATGGAGGTCTTCTGTCCATTCATAGTTTCCTCATCCATTTCATATACCTCCTCTTATTAGTAGCATCAATTCAGATTCTCTTGTGTCATCCATGTATGTTCCCGTAACTCACTTATTGTCAGATTGTCTTAATTCCTAGCATGGATCTGGAATAGATCTTTTTAATTCAAGCAATGTCTAAGCCAGCATGATTGCCCTAGTTTGTATCACTATCATATCTGTAATAGGTAGGTGAAATGTAAGGAGGTTTTTGCTCAAGGACCCCTACTAGTAAGGTAGATAAGCAGCCAAATTAAAAGGTGACATTCTAATCCAGTATACAGTATATGTTCTAGTTAATAATGGCAGCTATTCCTTTTCGTCTTTTTCTTATTTTCTAAAGATCTTATATGAAGTGATGTTCAACCCTGACAAGTTTTTTTTTCCTGTCAGTAGCAAGTGGTTAATGATTTTGATATTTCATATACATGACATATATTGTATAAGTGTGTTTATAGCATTACTCTTTTCCCCTGTTCTTTTAGTTTTAAGCTGCTGCATCATAAATTCCAGTGGTACTCAGACTTGTCCTGTGCTGAGTTTATTGGATACCTCCTGATTTAGAGGAGTCCTCTTCCAATGTCATGGTAATATTGTCCTGATTGTAAATGCCCATTAAGATCTTTTGAGCAGAATGTCAGAGGGAGTAACCATCTCCAATTATTGTATTTAGTCTGGCTCATCTTTCCTTCTTTTATGACCTGTTCATCATGGGTAACATTCCCAATGGCATAGTTCATAACATCATAAGCAATCCCTTCATTAGTTCAAAGTAATAAGGCCTGTTTCTTTTTTGTCATTTTATAGCTATTCAGTTTTTTTGTAGCCCTGCGATTGCTCAGGTGAAGTTTACTATAGTTACATTTTTCTACATGGTGTTTCTATATTGGCAAGTGAGTTTTGACGATGAAAAATTCTGGCCAGTTAAAGGTCAAATAGACATTGGTGGAATGCCCAGAATCTGGGAAAAACAAGACCAACTGGTTAATATGGCAATCCTTCCAGAAATAAAGGGTTAGTCTTGAGACACATAATTCATTGTCACCCTTGACCCTGGTTTTCCCCCAACCCCTGGGTGTATCATAATTCATATTCTCCAATGGGCACATCCATAGCCAAGAGTCATCAATCATACCATCCAGTTAGAATTTTGCACAGCAGAAACCTCGGTCATCTAGAAACTATCTTTGAAAACATTTATGGAAAGCAAACTGCCCACTGCTTCCCCCTCCCTTTCTGTTGGCAACTCTAAAAGACCACAGAAATATTTTATGAGTTGACAGCTACACTTTGCTGGACAAAATGGAGTGTGGGGGGAGCATGCCCCACGTGCCCTATTTTGGCCAGCAGAGTGCTGCAGGAGGCTGTCCAGGCTGAAAATGGGCCACATGGGGGCCATGCACAGTCCCCCTCACCCAGTTTTGGCTGCCAGAGGCACAGCAGGTCAGTCTTTTACTATTTCCAGGCCAGCCCAACGGGCCCAATTTAAGCACTCCATGGGTCGCATCCAGCCCACAGGCCTTGAGTTTGACACCCCTGGTATACAATAGCTGAATTCCCCTGCTAGAATCTCTACACAAGCCTGATATACAAGGGGTGTCTTTGTAATAAAGGCATCCATTTTCACAGATAAACAAACTATTTTTATGTATTTGATTTATATGCAGTACATTCTACAGAAGAATACATTTGTGTTTCTCTTTTGCTTTCCATAAACTCAGACCAAATAGTTTTTATTACCACCAAATTATATTAGACACTTAACATTTTACTTTAATCTGACTCTCCCCAGAATTTAAAGAAAGGTATAATAAATCAGTCTTTCCTGCTGCTGTCTGAAATTTTATTTAGTATGGATATGTTGTGTCTATTTAATGTTTGGCTGAAGGGACTGTCTATTTTATTATTAGCATTTCTGTAATGTTCAATTAGAAGCTTTTTTTGCTTTCTACCTTCTATAATATATAATTACATGAGATACAAAAGTACAGTGATGTTGCTATATGTTTAGTAAATCTTCTGGAGGAGTATTTATACTTATTAGTGACAGACTTAAAGAAAAAAATCTACTTGGATTCAAAGGGAGAGGCAATTTACCGTTTTCCACAATATATTTTTTTGTCCTACAATTCTGCATAGCATATCATGTTTTCATTGGCTATGGGTAACTTCTGATTGAACAGAATGGATATCATAGCGTACAATCTGTACTCTCTGATATGTAAATAGTTATGCAACATAACTATTTGCAATCTAATGAATGGGAATCGTTTGAAAGAAAAATATACAGAAAGGGGAATAGGCTCTATAGTGAAAAAGCAGAATGCCCTCTCCTCCATCTATTGTATGTAAGAAAATGGACCTAATGCAAACACAGTTCCATTCATTGTTAGCTTATGACATCTGAAAATGATGCATCTAGAAATGTGGCATGTAGAGTGATTGTATAGTTGTTTGTTTGTTATCCTTCATTGGGGAGAGTAAACAAATACTCAATATGTAGCTTCTAAACTTGGATACCAGTAGGAGACAGGTTTGTCAGAAGGGCAGGAAAAAATCTGTAGAACTAATATTAAGAACCTACCATAGATTTTATTTATTCAAATACTGTGCCAAAGTTTTTGGGGTTTGATAACCAATCCTGACTTCTGAACCATCAGTAACTAATATATAACTAATACAATCAGAACTGTATTTTCCAGAACATCCTAAAAACAAGGCCAAAGTGTTATACTGTTGTATGAAATCTTTTACTAGTTCCTAGCTAGCTCAAATTTTTTAAAGGTTCCTAGACAGCACATAAATACATACTGAAATTCAGCCATGAACTATCTGCCATTTTTCTATTCAGGCTTGAAAACATATGTTCATCATAATGGTTTTAAATTTGTTGTATTTTTATTGTTGATGAGATTTGTACTTTGTAATCCACTTTGTCATGATTTGGGAAGAAATATTATAAATAAATAACATTACTGGATTATGAATTTCCATTTTTGAAAAATGAAAATGAATAACATTGCTTCCAACCTCTTTCTGTATGAAATTGTTGTTGTCAAGATTCATTTGCTAGTAAAAATAAAGTTATGCCTTCAAAACCAATTTTACCACTAATTTCATTACAGCCTTTTATTTTGCTCTGTCCCCCGTTTGCCATGATGCACTGCAATAAGCATAATAAGTCTGGTTTGCAAAAATCTGGATAACCGGCAAGAGGGCAGCAAAGTACTATATAGTAAATTCTAACTTACTGCCACCTAGTGGTCATCTGAAAGTTTGCACTCCATATGTTTCAGCCTCAATTCTAAGCAACTTCTCTGATTTCAGCTGTCAGTCCCTTCAAGCTGTCCTAATGCAGGGAAACAGGTTTCTTTCTCTGCTCCCTATTCTTCAATTTAAATCACAGTTCCCCCTGGATTCAGGCAAGACCCTCTTCTCACAGTCACCATAATTTTCAAGCTGAGCTCTCCCCAGCTGTTCCAAACATCACTTTTTATTTTCCCTCCCCCTCTTTTTTTTAGTTCCCATGGCAACTAGAACTAATCAGCTACCTGCCTTATATTGTGGATTAATCTGGCCATTCATTGCTCAAGAGTCACTGTTTGTAATTCCAGGACTGATAGACTAGAAATAAGATGTACTTTTCAAATTGAACTAAAACATCTATAGCTTGTCAAGGTTCGCATAAGTTTAAAAAATCCCAAGATTGATAAGCAGGCTTAGCTGGGTTGTAATATAAATATTATCCTTAATTTTATCCTGTTCTGCTTCTCACAGAATGCCCAGGAGTTACTTCCCAAAAATACAATACTGCAAAATCAAAATTCTTATTTCAAAATACAACTACCAGGCCTGCAGAAATTACTGCAGGGCAAAAATTAAACAGTCTTAAATCATGTCTATAACAACAAGAGTAAATAACTGTTCGGATACTAAATCTAAGAACATTTAAGTACATATTAAACAGTAGTTTGCAATCCTGAGAAACAAATTTATGATCTGCTATTAAGTAGAAATAATTATCACATTTTGGATAAAATATTGTGTGGACCTGTTTCAAAATCAGACAGAGAATACTGCAGGGCCCATTGAAGAAATAGTTTAAAAGTGAAACTCCTACCAATCCTGCCTCTTTCAGAAAAATACACCGCCATCCAGATAGAGTTGAGCTGTTGAATTCTGATTGACAGTTTCTCTGTCTCAGTCAGGTCTCTATTTTACCTTGCCATTGTACAGGCACCAGACACCAATTTAGTATGTCTGTTATCATTATTATTGGATTCTGGAATCCAAATTGAGATACAGCTGATTAAATTTATCTGTAAACAATGATTCACATTCCTGTTAGCGAGCCATCAGCCAATATCTGTTCAAGTTTCCTCTCTCAAAAAACTGTGTTTTGGGGCAGGTGTGGGAGGGAGGAGTCTGCAGACTAAAGAACACTGGTCTATATGCAGCAGAGTCAAAAAAGTAAAAAAATATTTGCTGTCTCAAACAAAACAAAGTAGAAGTTCAGATTGGCCTTCATATGGGTCTCACTCAAATATATATGTCCCAAATGTTCCTCAAACAGTCGTTCATCTGATACCCCATCCAGCTTTTTAATATATGATAGGGCTTGTTTGATTTTGCAAAAGAAAGGAAGATAACCGCTCACCACACATGCACATGTGCCAAGATGGCGGCTGGACACTAGTTGCGAGCTCTGCCGGCCACTCCGCATTCCAGGTCGGGTCTGGTCTCCCTCCCGGGGCCTTTCGGGGTAGGTGTTTGTGGCCCCGGGGGGGGAGGTTGGCACGGCTGTAGGAGTGTGAGAGCGGTCGGCGGGGTGGCCCGGGCGGCTGAGTGGGCAGTCCGGGCAGTGGACGGGATTGTTGGCGTTTTTACTTCTTGCCACACCCGTTCCACTTCTCTTACTGCGTTGTTTACTGCTGCTTGTTTGTATTCGATCTGGCCTGGTATCGAACTGTCCCTGCTGGCCTAGTTTGTTCATCCTCACCACGCCTCGGTTTTTCGAGGAAAGATGGCTTGGGCCGGCGTTCCGGTTGGCGCTTTTGCGCTGACGAGGCTGCCGCCCAGCTGGGCAGAGCCGGCGTTTTCAGCACTGGTGTTCAGGGCCCTGGCGTTTCCAGCACTAGTATTCAAGGCTCTGGAGATTGGGAGCGACTCAATGGCGATTTGGAGGCCTGGATCCAACCCCAACTGGCCCTGCGGCCTGGGCCCTGGCCTGGCAACAGCAATGGCATGGAGGGTCGGGGCCAACACCGATGGGTTTGCCTGACCTTTTGGAGCGGCCGGCTTTGGGACTGTTATCCCGGGCCTGGCCGGCCCCGCCAGGAGTTTCAACGATGTGGAGAGGGCCAAGAACGGGTTCTCGATGGCCTTGGCGTCGTCCGGTGGGTCTGGTTTTTGAGAGAACAACTGCTCCAGCAGGATCCCGAGTGGTGGCAGCGTCCTTGGCTGGTGTGGCCCTGACGGGGGTGGAGACGGTGACGATGGCCCGAAGACCTCGTCGTCGGCGACGACGTCGACGTCGGCGGCGGTGGCCTGGCCTGGTTCCGTCTGGCCCAGCGGCGGGGGTGCCTAATGTGAGGACGACGCCAGCCCTGGTGACTAAGATCAGAACTCCGGTGTTGGTGACATCATCAACTGGAGTGAATGGGTTGCCTCCCCAATCTTGTTTTTATCAATGCTGGCGACGATGTCGAGGACAGGGGTTATTTGTTAACCGGGATATCGGGAAGGGTCAGCCTCGAACTGGCCCTTCTTCTCTTCAACCTCGACTTCAGTTATTACCAACTACATCTGCTGGACGCTGTGTGGCTGGCCCAATTGTATACTGAGCGGCGGACTTGAGGGCGCTCAGGAATGTCCCCCTTTCCTTGAGGCGGCCCCCCGACCTTTCTGTGGCATACCTCGATG
The DNA here is from genome assembly GCA_023653725.1 of Bungarus multicinctus. Lineage (NCBI taxonomy): Eukaryota > Metazoa > Chordata > Lepidosauria > Squamata > Elapidae > Bungarus > Bungarus multicinctus. Next base: position 30,530,510 of record CM042842.1, on the reverse strand, counting down.
ATGGACTTTGGAATCCAGAGAGGTGGCACATTCAAGGGAAACGCGCCCAATTACGGTTATTTATTTCCAAATTCTTAAAGGGGTTAGGGAGAGTGGTCAGACAGGGTTTGGGGGACCACCCTTCTGGAAAAAAGGCCAGACCAGAGTTCACGCACGGTTGGGGGGTTGTGGGACCGGGGATGGTCAAATCGAGGATGGGGATTTTTTCTAGGGAGGGGGATGAAAGGGCCATCTCTACGATCGGTGGGAGAGGCAGGTATGGTGTTGACAGGGGGTCTTATCAAGTTATGGGAGCTCACCCCCGTTGTTTACAAGCGGTGGTGTGCTCCAGCCCCCAGGTCATGTCTCGCTCCCTGAGTTGTTTGAATGATCGGGCCCTGGGCCTCTGGCTGATGTTATGCAACTCCAGGTCCGTAGTGAATAAAGCCCCCCTTGTTTACGATCTTGTCATGGAGGGGTGTGTGGACCTGGCTGGCATTACCGAGACCTGGCTGGGACAGGAGGGGGGTGTCCCTCTGGTGGAGATGTGCCCAGATGGGTTTCGGGTCTTTCATCGGCCGAGGGCCCAGGGGAGGGGTGGGGGGGTTGTGGTAATTATCCGGGAGGATCTGGGTCCTAGGGAATCCACTGTTCCTCAACGACCGGATGTGAGTCCCTTTTTGTAAAGTGTGGTTCCGGGGTTCAGATGATCACATACCTGGCTCCCTGCTATGTGACATCGGCTCTGCCTGAGCTCCTCGAGGTCATAGCCGGCCTAGCGGTTGAGACCCCCAGGCTGATGGTCATGGGGGATTTCAACCTGCCTTCGGCTAGTGGGGCCTCAGGGATTGCTCAGGAGTTCTTGGTTTCCATGACAGCCTTGGACCTGACCCAATTAATTAGGGAACCCACTCACATTGGGGGTCACATCCTGGATCTCTGGACAGTGGCAGGATGATCTTGGTGTTGGGGACGTTTTTGTTGAGCCCTTGTCATGGTCAGATCATTCGCTTCTTAGGCTGGACTTCCAGGCTGCTCCTCCCCATCGCAGGGAGGTGGACCAAATACGTTGGTACTGCTCCAGGCGCCTGATGGATCCAGATAGGTTCCTGATGGAGCTTGGGCCATGTCCTGACATTCAAACACACGACTCAGTTGAGGACCTGTTCGACACCTGAGATAGGGTGGCGGCTGGGGCCCTGGACCGAGTCGTGCCCTTGTGGCGTCTGACCTGGCGCCGCTCTCCTTTGGCCCCTTGGTTTTCCAGGGAGCTGAGGGAGATGAAGCGCCGGAAAAGATGCCTGGAGAGCATTTGGAGGACTACTCGCTCCGGACCCAACCGAACACTATTACGGTCTTATAATAAGACCTATTTAGTGGCGATAAGGGTGGCAAAGCATTCTTACTTTTCCACCCTTATTGCGTCTGCAGGAAACTGCCCAGCCGCCCTATTTAGAGTGACCCGCTCCCTCCTGGAAGGGGGAGCGCGGGAGGACCCCTTGCAGGGATGGGCTGAGGACTTTTCGAATTTTCTGGTGGATAAAATCACTCGGATCCGGGATGGGTTGGACTCTGAATGGGCAACTCTGGGTGGGGAGTCGGGGCGGAATTTGAGGCAGTCATTTGGGAGGAGTTTGATCCTGTGACCCCCAAAGACATGGACAGGTTGCTGTGGGGGCTGAATGCTACCACATGTTTATTGGACCCGTGTCCCTCCTGGCTGGTGTTGGCCACTCGGGAGGTGATACGAGGTTGGTTTCAGGGTATTATTAATGCTTCCTTGAGTGAGGGATATCTGCCCGCCACCTTGAAAGAGGTGGTGGTGAGACCCCTCCTCAAGAAACCGTCCCTGGACCCAACTTTGTTATCTAATTATCGTCCCATCTCCAACCTTCGTTTTGTGGCGAAGGTTGTTGAGAGTGTGGTGGCAGGACAGCTTCCCCAGCACCTAGATGAAGCTGTCTATTTGGATCCACACCAATCGGGCTTCAGGCCCGGGCACAGCATGGAGACGGCATTGGTCGCATTGGTGGATGATCTCTGGAGGGCCCGTGACAGAGGGTATTCCTCTGTCCTGGTCCTATTAGATCTCTCGGTGGCTTTTGATACTGTCGACCACAGTATCTTATTGCGGCGGCTGGGGGCGCTGGGAGTGGGAGGCACTGTTATGCGGTGGTTCTCCTCCTTCCTCTCTGACCGTTCACAATTCGTGTTGGCAGGAGGGCAGAGGTCGGCCCCGAGGCCCCTGGTTTGCGGGGTGCCTCAGGGGTTGGTGCTCTCGCCCCTTCTGTTCAACATTTATATGAAGCCACTGGGTGAGATCATCCGTGGCTTTGGGGTAGAGTTCCATCAGTACGCTGATGATACTCAGCTGTACATCTCTACCCTGGGCCACACCGATGAAGCTGTTGAAGTGATGACCTGGTGCCTGGAGGCCGTGCAGTGTTGGATGGGGCGGAACAGGCTTCAGCTCAACACATCTAAGACTGAGTGGCTGTGCTTCCCGGCACCCCGGTACAGACAGCTGGTTCCATCGCTGGCTGTGGGGGGGAGAAACTCTTGCCCCCACAGAGAGGGCCCGCAATCTGGGTCTCCTCCTGGATGTGCAGCTGTCATTGGAAGACCATGTGGCGGCCGTCACCGGGGGGGCTTTTGGCCAGGTCCGTAGGATCTACCAATTGTGGCCCTTTCTGGATCGGGATGCGCTTCGCACGGTCACCTCCGCCCTGGTGACCTCCCGCTTAGACTATGCCAATGCTCTCTACATGGGGCTGCCTTTGAAGAGCATCCGGAGGCTCCAGCTGGTGCAGAATGCGGCCGCGTGGGTGGTGTTGGGGGCTCCTCGGGGCTCCCATGGTACACCACTTCTGCGTGAGCTGCATTGGCTCCCGGTGGCCATCCGGGTGTGCTTCAAGGTCTTAGTTATCATCTTTAAAGCACTGCATGGCTTGGGACCAGGATATCTGCGAGACCGCCTCCTGCCATTATCGGCCTCCCGCCGACCGATATGTTCCCATAGAGTCGGCCTCCTGAGGGTGCCGCTGGCTGGACGGCTGGCGACCTCAAGGATGCGGGCCTTCTCATTGGGGGCACCCTCTCTCTGGAACGAATTACCCCCGGAGATGAGGACCATCCCTGATCTCCTGACCTTCCGCCATGCGTTGAAAACTTATTTATTTCAGCAAGCCGGTCTGGCCTAGGAGTTTTTAAATTTTTTAATCTGGTTTTAATCTTTCTTAATCCCCTTATTTTTAATCTTTGTAAGAACCAATGTATTTAATTCTTTTAATTTTTAAATATTGTATATGTGTTTTATATGTGCATTTTATTCTGGCTGTTCACCGCCCCGAGTCCCTTTGGGAGAGGGGGCGGTATATAAATTCAAATAAATAAATAAATAAATAAATAATTAGAAGCAACTGTGTCCAAATGATATTCTAGCTAAATCGCTAATACAGAAAATTCCCCATACATGTTCAAGAACCTATCCAGTTCTGTCAAGTACCTGCCATTTTAATCACTCAGCGTTGAACTATAGAGCCCTTGATGCTCTCTGAGATTGATTATTTAATTGTAAATGTTTCGCTACTCAACTAGATAACATCATCAGTGCTAGTGAGTTTGGGATTTGCTCTGGTTTTAGACAGTAGCTTGCCTACCAGTATTGATGGAAGTTAGTTGACTGTTAGTTGGTGTTCATGGAGGCATTCTGCCTGTCTGTCCCACATAGTTGCTGTTATAGTCCTTACCCTGTAAGTTGTAGATGATTCCTGTTTTTTTGTCTTTGGCTTATTGGTTCTTTTGAACAACATAAGATGTTTTGGAGTGCTCGGTTTATGTACTATAGTGATTGTAATAATCTGTTGGTTGTATCTGAAATGTTTTTGTGTATTATAATGTTATCTTTTTCATGGCTTGTATTAGTTGTGCTGTAGTGTTTGAATGGCCAGGCACTTTTTGACAAAGTTGTGTGGGTGTCTGTTTTGTTGGAAGATGGTTTATAGGAGATCTGTTTCGTTTTTGTGTGGCTGCAGTACATTTGTATTCATCTGAATAATGTTCTTGCATAGGTGCTTCTCTTGTGGGAGGTTAGGTTGTTTCCTTGGTAATGGAACACTGGATGGATTAGTGAGGGTTTTTTTTTCCAATGGACTTGCATTTCTGATCTTCCATTGCCTCTTGTGCTGATAACTGCTGATATACACTCTACTACATGCCAAGGGCTAGATATTAACTGGGATAAATTCATGGCCAATGGAGAGAACAGAAAATTCTGAGCTGCTCCTGACTAAACAACCACAATATAGATATATTAAAATCCCCAGAGTTTGGGGGAAGAAATGGTGGTCTGAAAGATGGCTTCAAAAAGTGGAACTGAAAACTGTGACATAATTAAGAGCCAATGGGTAAACATTGTTTTCTCTCCAGGTAAGGAGAGCACTTGAGATCACTGTCAAGTGCTTCTGACAGCTGCTACCAACTTATTGATGGTATTTGCACAATTAACCTTTTTGGCTGGGCACAAGAAATTAAGTCCTAAATTATGATCTGAAGACTGAATCATCAAACTTTCACTCGCTTTTTTCCTACCATTAATATTTTTCAGTTCTTAGGTTTAGCTAATTAGTTGCATTAAAAAAAAAACTACTGAGGCTGGAACTCAAATGTTACCAGGTCAGAATTGTCAGTTATTAGGTCAGAAATGTTGGTTTTGTGAATTTCTTTCTCAGGATCCATATTACTTTATAAGGAGAAATGGACATGAGGGGGAGGATACTGTTGATAAAAGGTGAGTTGGAAATTTATTTGAAAAATAACATTGGAGGTAGTATTTTCCCTTATGATTTATGAACATAATTTAGCCTACAATTACTGTGGTAAATCCTGATGGTTATTAAAGGGGTCATCATGTGACTGCATCCAATGTTATGCCCTTTTTTGCAGTGATATTAAGCAAATGTGGTAGTCATAAAACAAATGCAGCAGTTGTTAAGTGAATGCTATAGTTCTTAAGCAAACCCATTGCTCATTCTTAAATATTTTTTTGCCAGAAACTGGAGGTAAATGCCAGTTTCTGGCAAAATATTGCAAAGCACAGTAACATGGGGCCTTGCAAATGTCCATAAATGCTGGCTGGTTGCTAAGCACTCAAAATGCAGTTACATGACCAGTGAGGAGGTCTGACAGAACTTCAAAGCTGGGTTCTTTTTTAGAGTCTATCTTAACTTTGAACAGTCACTAAGTGACTGATCATAAGTCAAGGACTATCTATATTAAAACTGAGATTTCAATTGCCACAACTCCAAAACCTGGGAAGTCAACACAGGTGGCTAAACTCCTATCTGCCATGATTTTATTCTCTCCAGAATTTCAGAGCAGACGTCTCACCATTAAGTAAGCAAGAGATTTTTTTCATCAGCAAAGGAATTTTGTGTTTATTTACTAATTATATTAGTCTTTCTAGAGATGTCCTTTTCAATAAATGTTATCACAATGTCAACTGATACAGCAGAGATTAAACAACAATCATCCTGATGGTCCTAACATATTTGGTGTGAATAAAAGCAAGATGACTAAACCACTGAGGTGAAAAAATCAAGGCAGACTTGAGAAGAAGTCAAAGCATACATAAAAACAAGTTATTATTTCTCATCAATTATATGTAAGCAAATTGTACACAAGAAACAAATCAGAAAGAGCCTATCCTAACAATCTGTTTTCCCAAAACTTGACATACTGAGGCAATACTTTCCCTAAAAACAAATAATAATTTTGTTTCTTTTCCAGGGCTGCATCTATTTTACAAGAAACAAAACAAGCAGGCTGTCACTATGCCAGCCCAAAACCAAGGATTCATTCAATTTTTTTGTATAATAATAGTGTCAGAACATTGATGCACAGATACCACTTTGCCTGGAATTAGCTCCAAGTAATTATTTGGATACAGGGGTGGGATTCAAATTTTTTAACAACTGGTTCTGTGGGCGTGACTTAGGTGGTAGGCGTGGCTTAGGTGGTTGTGTGACTGGGTGGACATGGCTTGGTGGTTATGTTATTGGCTGGGCATGGCCAATTCAATATCACTCACATCGAGGCATGCATCTCCTCGCCTGGCCTCTCAGACTGTGGGGATGATGCAACAGTCGTAAGTGTGAAAAATGGTCATAAATTACTTTTTTCAGTGCCATTGTAACTTTGAATGGTCACTCCATACAAGCAAAGTACCAGCAAAGGGGGGAGGGGGGAAACTCCAGAGAAGTTCCAGAGACAGGAAGTCTAATCCTGCCAAGAAGGTAATCAGGGTTAACAGAGAGGCAGTTTCTGTAAGCAACACCAGAATGTTTTCTTCCTGCCTTTCTTACAGGATTAGGCCAGTAATTTCTTCTAACAACCGGTTATCCGAACTGCTTAGAATGTTAACAACCAATCTAGCGAATAGGTACGAACTGGTAGAATCCCACCCATTTGGATAGATGATGAAGATAGATAGATAGATAGATAGATAGATAGATAGATAGATAGATAGATAGATAGATAGATAGATAGATAGATAGATAGATAGGCAGGCAGGCAGGCAGGCAGGCAGGCAGGCAGGCACATGATAGGCATGAATTGTTTTCTCCAAATATTTTGGATTGCCACTCCCATAAACCATCACCTTTGGCTATGTGGGTTTGAGCTGATGGAACTTGTACCTGAAGCAGTTGGGAGCAAGGGTGTCAAACTGAAGGCCTGGGGGCTGGCCCACAGGGTGCTTAAAACTGGCCCAAGGGCTGCCCTGGAAATAGCGAAGGACCAACCCAGAATGCCTCTGCCAGTGAAAACAGAGTTTGTGAGGGCCACGTGCAGCCCCCCTCCTCCCCCCCACCTCGATTTTAACTTGCCTCTGACTAGTGAAGCCTAGAAATTGTACCCTGGTTTCAATCCTATTTGCTCAGTCAGCCTGCAACTCCTCTTCTAAAACCATTAATCTAACTTCTGTCTCTAAAAATTCCCTCTGAAGAAAAGTGATCTGGAACTGCAGCAATATTGACTCTGCTTACTATCAATATTCGGAGTATTTAGATGCTCAGAATCAGGCTGTGTTACCTCAAGATTGGTTGAACAGACAATCAGGATAATATCTGCAGCAACAGCATTTTGATTTCATGCTCTCAAAGATTTTCCCAATTAAAGCATTTTCAGCCCACATTTTATATTCATTCAGTCTCATCCCATTAAATATACTCGTGGCCTTATACACAATTTTTTATTCTTATTGCTAGCACCAACTCAGAATAGCAGTAAACAAAGAGGTATGCCAATAATTCCTTTCAAGACAAAGAATGGCATTCAATACAGACGGAGGTCTACAAATACACTTAGCAATGGCAATAATTTTAACTTATCCAGTGCATTCGTGGTAAATTCACAGTAAAGCTCAGTTTATGTTGCAATACTTAGAAACTATGGTTTTAATTTTTTTTCAGAAAGCTCTAAAGCTACATCATATTGAGAACATTCTGGAAAATTTAAAATACTGGAGCAGTTGGATTTCACATGAGGCTCCCATGAAGATACTTCATATATAGTATAAATAATCCTCAACTTATATTAGTTCATTTAGCAACCATTTGAAGTTACAATAGCATTGAAAAAAATGACTTACGACCATTTTTCATGTGACCACAGCATCCCCATGGCCACACAATCAAAATTCAGACACTTGGAAACTGACTTGTATTTAAAATGGCTGCAGCAACCTGGGGTCATGTGATTCCCTGTTGCAACTTTCTGACAAGCAAAATCAATGGGAAAGCTAGATTTTTTTAACAACCATAACACTAACTTAACTGCAGAGGTTCACTTAGAAATTATGGAAGGAAAGGTTGTAAAATGGGACAAAACTCATTTAACAACTGTCTCGCTTAGCAACAGAAATTTTGGGCTCAATTGTGGTCATACGTTAAGGACTACCTGTATTACAGAAGAATTTTCCAGACTCTCTGGTCTCATCCTAGGCAAGTGTAATCAGCTCTCAGGTCAATGGCTTAAGGGCTCAGAATGGAAATTATTTATTCATTCATTCATTTCAAAATTTGTAAGGCTACCGAACTCAGAGAGTGTGACTCTGGGTAATATACAATATAAACACACAATTACCACAAGAGTCTGGCTCTCAGTGGCTGATACTTCCACCGCCTTGGCAAATTCTCCTTTTCTTCCCTGTCATCTTCCACTAGGCGTTTGACAAGTAAGAAAAGAACTGGGATCACCCAGTGTGTGCTGTTAATGACAACATTTATTCATATCTGCAAAAATCCAAATTATAATCCCAAATAGTAAACTGGATGCAGGGTTGTTGAGAGAATAGTAATTTGTCTAGAATAATCTTGAGAATTTCACTGCCAAAGTGGTTCATAGAGAACTTTTGTTTACTGGCCTTCTGTAAATCCTGAAGCCTTTCCAGAGTGAGGAGGATCACTTTATTATTTTGTATAGACTGAAAAACTATGGTGGAAGTATAAGGACCAAATATATTCCCGCACATATATTGTCAATCACAATCGTTGTGGGGTTTTTTTTAGAAGGGGCTTATGTAAGCACCAACACTAATACCACTATAATCAGTTTGCTACCTGTTTTTCTTCTAAACCTTACTGTACAATACTGAAAATAGCTTTTGATAAAATTGGAAATAACATCATACCTAGAATAATACTAATATGAATTGTCAATATTATGTAAAATTTAAATTGATGTGAATAGGTACAAGCACTGTCTCTCTCCCTACCTGCACACATGCACATATAGACATAAACATATACAGATCAAGGCATTCAGTCTTCAAAAGAGAAGCAGGGAGAAGAGTTTTGGGAGAATAAGGCAGAGCAGGGAGAGCTGTGGCATTTAATAGCTATTCCTAGGGATCAGCATTCAACTGACTGTTCAAAGGGAGGGGAAGGAGCTAAACCATTCTTCTGTTTACTCACTTATTAATTCCTTGGGGGACTAAAGGAAATATCATTTAATCACATCAGGTTCATGTGGTAAATATGCCACTTAGCCTGATCGTCAGGTTATGGCAACTTTCCTTGCTGCCTTTTAAAGATGCAACTATATTGGTGACAGGAGACACTTTCTCTTCTTCCCTGCACCTATTTTATTTCTCATAAATCAGTGTCTTTGGCTTAGAACAGGGGTAGGGAACCTTGGCTCTTTTATCACTTATGGACTTCAACTCCCAGAATCCCTGAGTGAGCCATAAAAGGTTCCCCATCCCTGGCCTACTGGTTTTTCAGTTGTGGGGGAAATCAATTTTTGACTGGAATGGGATTGTTTGATATACAAATGTAGGACATATTCTTTATATATTCTTTATATGTCCTACATTTGTATATCAAACAATCCCATTCCAGTCAAAAATTGATTTCCCCCACAACTGAAAAACCAGTAGGCCAGGGATGGGGAACCTTTTATGGCTCACTCAGGAATTCTGGGAGTTGAAGTCCGTAAGTGATAAAAGAGCCAAGGTTTCCTACCTCTGGCTTAGAATAAATAGGTGCTCACTTTTCAGTTACCATGAGAGTCAAAGAAAATGGAGGGAAGAGAAGTATATTATAGATAGAGCCTTGGTGGCGCAGTGGTTAGATTGCAATACTGCAGGCCATTTCTGCTGCAGCCAACTGCCTGCAATTTGGCAAATCGAATCTCACCAGGCCCAAGGTTGACTCAGCCTTCCATCCTTCTGAGGTGGGTAAAATGAGGACCCAAATTGTGGGGGCAATATGCTGACTGTGTAAATCGCTTAGAGAGGGCTGTAAAGCCCTATAAACGGTATATAAGTCTGAGTGCTATTGTTATTGCTATTTGCCTCATACAGTCAAATATTCTTCTATCCTGAGCCGTTCTTCTATGTCAGTGTGCCTCTCTTATATCTGGGATGGCAAAAAAAAAATTGGATGGTTTAGGAAAGAAGCTGAGGAGATGAAAATCCATTCCACACATGCACTTCATGCCCTACATGAATAAATGAGGCATAGCAAGTTTGATGCCACAGATGGAACTGTTACCTTAAACACACTAAAATTAGTTCACTAAAGTAACTAGAGGCAGAACTATACCAGGCCTTTCCTTTCAAAGCCATATGGTTTACAATTATAATGGTCAATGGCCTATTGTTTTCTGTTTGGTGCAACATTTCTATTTGCTTCCCTCTAATTTGCACATGTTTAGATGAAATGCTTTATGGTTGATAGTTGTACATCTAGTTACATGGGCATGTTAAGTACATATCCAGTTTACAGCACATAAAGAAAACTAAACTAGGATGTCTGTCTAATAGATCAACCATTTTGGATTTGAGAATGATTTAGGATTGGTCCTCTTTCTCATCAAAACTTTTATTAGTTAATATGTTTATGTTCTAAAGCAGGGGTGTCAAACTTGTGTCATCACGGCATTGTCAAGTGACGTTTTGTGACTTTTTTCCACTTTGTTAAACCGGGCGTGGCCAGCTCGTGATGCATCTGGCCCGCAGGCCATGAGTTTGACAGCCTTGTTCTAAAGAGATTAGTTGGTGGATGGTAGTTTACATGATAAGCATTTATTTGCACTTATTGACAGTTTCAGTTTAATCCAATCACCAAGGAAAGCATAAACAGATTCTGACTTCTCTGCCATCATCTCAGGCATTCAGCTTCTAAAATATCCAGCTCTGCTGTTTGTCGCTTGAATAAAAGAGATTCCTAAACAAACTTATTAAGAAAAAGTACAAGACAAATTAAGACAAATATATATATATATATATATATATATATACTTTGTATTACAACACCCTGTTAAGCCCCAATTAAGGGAGAAAGCATACTGCTTTCTTTTCTGTCTTTCGGCTCATCACCAGAGACCATACCGACAGAAAGCTATTTGTTTCGTTGCCTTTTGTTTACATGTGTGTAAGGTTTTTAAGCTGATAATTTTAAATAATAAATAAGGGAGACTAGTATAGATCTATTTCGAGCTAATTAGCTCTCTTCAGCTAGCCATACCCTTACTGGGATTCGAACCAGGGAAGTATTACATGTCAGGCAGATATGATAAGGAGAGAGCCAGTGGTGTAGTGGCAATTACAACTGCCTGACATGTAATACTTCCCTGGTTCGAATCCCAGTAAGGGTATGGCTAGCTGAAGAGAGCTAATTAGCTCGAAATAGATCTATACTAGTCTCCCTTATTTATTATTTAAAATTATCAGCTTAAAAACCTTACACACACATATATATATATATATATATATATATATATATATATATATATATATATATATATATATATATATATATATATATATATATATATATATATCAACAGACAACCTGTTGATCTTGACAGGAATTCCTCCACTCTTACGGTTCTGCTCAGCTGTGAAGTAAAAATCAGATGCAATGTATGATGTCATTCATGTGTTGGGGACTAAAATTATTTGTGATAACCCCATGATTATTTTATAGGCCATGAAGTCATAGTAACATAGGACCTGGAGGCTGAAATCACTAAAAAATGACAAGCTTCAAAAAGTCCAATCCCAATCCCAAAACAAGATTGAGTAGCCCATAGAAGACCTATTGAGTTGCTAGGTAGCCAGTATACCAGCTGCCATCCTAGTTTCTCACTACAGGCCAATCCCATTCATAGCCATTAGTGTCCAGTCAACATGCTATTGCAATTAGCAGAGAAATTTCATCTCCTTTGAAAAATTTCTTGCATTGGCAGTAGGAAGGAAATAGCTCTTAAGTCACATGGGAAGGCCAGAGGCTGTATTACTATATCAAACTACTCACCCATTCATTCAACCATGCACAACACACATGTATCAGGAAACTACCACTAGGCCTTCAAACTAACTGTGCCTAGCAGTATCTAATTAATTCCATCCATATCTGGTTATTTCCTCATGTATTGGGGGGGGGGTTGTTCATATCATTGTCAGATAGCAATGAGGGAACTTTAATCCAACACAAGGTATCAGATTGGAAAATGAATTATAATCTGATGGGGTATCATCTGCTGAACACCTCAGGAAGGCCTTATAAAAAAAATTAATTTAATTTTACAGCGTTAAAAACAACTCAAATACAAAACAACACAACAACAAAACAACACAAATACAATCTTTGCAGTGTTGTGACATCGACTTTCCCAGTTTCTACTAACTGTATACATACATACATATTTATTTGTTTATATTATTTTTTATTCCTACTGTCCTACTATCCAACCAGTTATACCATTTTTTCTAAGCTGTATAATATTCCTTCTCTTCCCTCTCTTGAAATTCTAATGTGAGTTTTACCATTCATACGCAGTCCATAATTTTCTTTATAATCATATTGTCTGTAGGAGTATTATCTAATTTCCAGTTCTGGGCATAGATTATCCTTGCTGCTGTTAGTATGTGTATTATAATGTATTCCATTTTTTTTTTGAATGCTCTTCTAATTATCCCTAGCAAAAACATCTCAGGCTTAAATTCTGTTTGTAGTCCAGTGATTTCTTGCAATCATATTCTAATTTGTTCCAGTATTCTTTTGCTTTAGGGCAAGTCCACCATATGTGAAAGAAGGTACCTTGTTTATTTTTACATTTGCAGCATTTGGGGTATATATTTGGATACATATTAGCTAATCTTGCTGGTGCTAGATGCCAATGGTAAAACATTTTGTAAAAGTTCTCTTTATGTGTGGCAGCCAGTGGTGGGATTCAAAAGTTTTTACTACCAGTTCTGTGGGCGTGGCTTGGTGGGCATGGCTTGATAATAATGGCAGGGGAAGGATACTGCAAAATCTCCATTCCCTCCCCACTCCTGGGGGAAGGTTACTGTAAAATCCACATTCCCACCTCACGCCAGGGGAAGATTACTGTCATGCCGCTGTTGGAATGATTCCAAGGGGAGGTCAAGCAGTTGACAGGGAGTGGGGGTGTGGCTCTGGTGGCCATGGAAGAAACTGAGGAAGGGCACAGTCCAGCTGGGCATTAAGAGGAAGACCCAGGCCACCCCCATCTCATCCTAGAGCACGCAGGGAGGAACGGAGAAGGGAGCAACATGAGTTATAGGGGTTATGGGGGAGAAAATGGCCCTGATTCCCTTCATTAGCTGCAGATGGGAAAACAGGAATTTAAAAGGGTGTTTGCACACAGTACCTTGCTGGAAGCAAAGCATGAATTATTTTGGTTTGTCAAGTCTTATCTGAGTTCTGGTGTCCTCCCAACTGTGTGTGTTTCGTTATCTTTTGAAGTCTGCAATTCCTTATCCTGTCCTTTCTCGTTAATTGCTACAACAGTGGTTTGTATTGTTTTTTATTTATAATTTATATGTACTTTGGGTTCAGACTGAATTTCTTCCCTTTAAAAACTGTTCTTGGGAGAGTTTTTTTTCCAGCCGATGATAACTGGACATTGGGGGCCAAGTTGGAGATATTAAAGGGACTTTACCTACTTTTGTGACTTTGTTGCTTTTGTGCCATGCCCTGGGTCATTACAGTTACCACAAAATCTCCATTCCCACCTCACTTCAGGGGAAGATCCAGGGGAAGATTACTCCCTCCCTACTCCACTAACCTGCTTTCCAGCTCCGTTCTCCTGTGCAGGGCAACAAAAGAACACCCAGCCAATCAGCCGGGACTCGGGAGGCAGAGAATAGATGGGGCTGGGGCCAGCCAGAGGTGGTATTCCAAACTACTCAAATTTTCTGCTACCGGTTCTCTGAATTATTCAAAATTTCTGCTACTGGTTCTCCAACACTGGTCAGAACTGCTGAATACCACCTCTGGTGGCAGCCATTGTTAGTTTATAGTTTTTAGGGTTAAAGCCTTATAAACATATATCCTTTCCAGTAAATGTGTAGGAGACTGAACTTGGTGTCTTCAAAAACTGAATATACACTCTCTGATCTCACCCTTCATATATAAAAATGTACAGTGCTCCTTGCCATACAGTATTAAATTATCCAATGTTTATGAATGGTTTCTTCAAAATGTACTAGAAGTTATTTGAATGTTACAGATAAAAATCAAATAGCCCAGTAACCACTTGAAGAACATTAAATGAAAAATATATATTTTAAAAACATTGGCTGATTCAGTTCTATATTAAAGCTTATAGTTCAACAGCAGAAGGGATAAAAACAAAGAGACAAAAGACAGCCAAAAATAGAGGGATGGGAAGCACCAATCCAATCCTTGCAATGAAAAGCTATAACTAAACATGTTAATTTCTATGAACATGTTCTCTGTCCCTCAACAATGTCTCCTTCCCTGATAGCTAGAAGATTGACAATTTCAGCAGCCTAGTTTCATAAATTCTTCAGGGAACTCAATTTCCAAGCCTTTAATATAATTTGTTTAGCAATTAAGGCTAATTTCGCAATCAAGTCTTCTGATTACTATTGAGAGAAGATAAATATTTGGAAAGCACTATCCTGTAAGACACAGAGCATGGGCAGTGCTAAATATAAAACTTATTTACTTAATCACATCCACTCAGTAAATTATTGCCCATAATCAGGAATACATGTGATAAAACTACTTCTGAGGCATACCAATGCTAAAGAAAAGCAGTTATATAAGTTCTATTTCAGATCTGTGTGTGACCACATTAAATTTGTTGTTTTGTTTAGTTTACAAATAAGATCAACCAAAGCACTATATTCCTACTATATTTACATTGGAAATAGTAGTTATATTAAAAAAAATGTAGGGAAATATATAAAGCAACTTACAAGTCTTCAGAAACTTTAGATTTTAACTTCCATTAACTTCAGCAACAAAGGCTAACTGAAAGAGGGAATTGCAGACACTGTCATGTAAAACCTATAAAGGATTTCCAGTGTCCTGATAATAGGGTATCTAATTGACTGTAGCATTGCCACCCTGGTATACAAACAGACTGTGAATAATGAATATCATAACCTAGATATTAATTAATATGGCCTTGTGGAGATCTTTCTGTTCTGAAATAAAAAAGTGATCTTGTTATGAAGAATGTACCAGAATGCAAGAACATATTAAGGGTGTGCTAGAGTACTTGAATATTCTTTTAAAGAACAATTACAATGAATAAACATTCCCACAAGAATTGAATGTGACAAAACGGAGTGGTTCAGAGTAGGAAAAGTATCAAGGTCAGAAAGTATTTTGTCTCCATACCTATTTAAGTGGTTCAGCTAATACAGTTTAATAATGGCAGGACTGGGATAAGGGATAATAGCTGGAATCAAAATTGTAATCTGAAACCTTAACAGTGGGAGACAAATAGAAGACAACATTCTGTCCCCTGAAAGAAAGAAGATTTAGAAAAGCTAATTAGGACAGTAAAAAAAATTGCACGTGAAAAATATAGAGGCCTGGTAAATATTAGAACTCAATAATAATCACAACTAGCATGCATACATAGTGAATTCACAGCTGATGACAAGAAGCAAACATACTCTAGGTAGTTTTGTTTTCTTAGGTTTCAGAATGAAGAAGAATACGCTGGAAACATAAATGGTGATTACTCCTGTGAAAGAAGGAAATGACAAATATATTAGATAAGATCGTGAAGCATAATGTTATTTCTGTGAGGGGGAAAGGACCATTTTTCACATTTACAACCATTGCAAGCATCCTCATGTAGTCATGTGATCAAAATCCAGATGCTGGCAACTGACTCATATTTATGACGGTTGCAATATCTGGGGGTCATGTGATCACTTTTTGTGACTTTCTGACAAAGCAAAGTCAACAGGGGAAGCCAGGTTCACTTAATAAACTGTGTCATTAACTTAACTACTGCAGTGATTCACTTAACAACAGTGGTAGAAAAGGTGTAAAATGGGGCAAAATAAATGTTTCACTTAGCAATAAAAAAATTGGGCTCAATTGTGATCGTAAGTCGAGGATTACCTGTACTAATATTGATTATGGCAATGAAAGCGGAACTTGATAAAGAAAAAAAACACCTTTGGAATTAAGTTATGGAGATGGTTATTAAGAATACTCCATGGACCAATCAATTGGTCCTGGAAGGAATAAATAGTGATTGGTCCCTAGAGGTGATACCAACAAGCAGAAACTTGCAAACTTTATGTCATATAGGCAGATAATGGGTAAGAAAAAAGCAACTGGCCTTGGCAAGATTGTGGGAAGTAAAAAGATGGTAAGGAAATGACCAGACTGAGCCCAAGGGCAGGTCAAACATGTCATCAGTCTCGAGTCCCTTCCTGTCCACAAGATATCTAAGTCCAGCCCACCTTGAATTTTGTTGATTTTTACCTACCACCAATTTGCTTTGGCTGTCAGTTGTTCAGATTGTTGTAGAGAGCTTTAGCCTTCAATAAACCTATATATTCATTTGAACTGCCTGGACTCCTGATTTCCTGTGCTTGACAAGGACAAGACAACAGATTAAGTGGATGAAAGAGATCAGGGATGTCACTGCAATGTCCCTGGAAGAAGAATTGTGACGAGGAACAAATAAAAACGGGAACATTTGTCTGCCCAATTATCAGGACCCCTAAACGAAATAAGTAAGCTAATCATGTGTCACAAAAGCAACAGAGGCAAGAGACAGGAATTGCCCTGGAATTTGTTCTGAAAAAGGTCCCTAGATTTAAACCGTAGGCAACTGTTTTGGGGAGGCTTTTTTTTTTTTAATCTGTCACCCTTTATTATTCTGATTATGGTTAAGAGTCCACTACCACCACCACCAAAAGTGGAAATGACCTACACATCCCTGGATGTACGAAGAGACCAATTCTGCCAAACAGAGACAAAAGAAACCATCTGCTGAAGTCTTCTTGTGCTTTCTCTCACAGAGCTGTTATCTATGAAATAACAATGCAATTGTGCGTGTGTGTGTCTGTCTATGTGTGGTGTCTGTCTATGCTTTCCTGTGTGCTTCTCAAATTTAAAAAGCAACTGGTGTTTCTCCTCTGGTTTCCAGTGGGCTGCCTTTCCCTCTTCATTTCTTATTTCCTATAGCTGAAAAGACATGTGGGAATAATTCAGAGATGTCAAAACATGCCATTAGTCATGCTGTGAGGCCTCCTGCTCAGAGAGCTGCTGCCACTGAGCATACATCAGGCTAAGACAAGAGCATGGTTTGCAGGGAAGGGAAGGCTCATGAACCAAAAAATATGTGTCCAATCTGACAAGGAGTTCCCTCCTTCCTCTGCTTTTCACCTCCTCTAGCCATTCATAGTTTGGTAAAATAACACAGAACATATTTTTTTTCCTTCCAGTTCTTTCTCTTTTTTCCTTCCAGTTCTTTCTCTTCCTCTAGCCATTAGGCATCTTTTATTCTTGGATTTGTCTGTTAACTTTAATAACCCTGTTATTATGTCTGAGATGCTTCCCAGCAGTGATACAACATAAAGGGGTGTGGGAACCTCACGATATACCGTGTGAGCGTTTAACGGCACAAAATTAGGACCAGTAGAAACATGGGAAGCCTCACTGTCCCTTTTGAAAGGTTTAAGGGATGGCACTTGATCGGGATATGATCCTTTTCCTCAGCATTACACTTTTGGTAACACTTGAAAGTAAGAATAAAGCACTGTGTTCACTTCATTAAGTAGATGGGACGTTCTCTTGAAATAGAAATTATGCCTCATTTGCATAGGTGGAGAAAAGTGAAATTAAAAGGAAAGGAAATGCAGAAAATACAGACAATTAACATACAGGTGAGGTATCTGTTCTGCCCTCCAACAAACAAAGCTATTGGCCAGAGTTATGGAATGGGACCCATATATTCCACCTGGTCATAACTTCTAATTTTCCAGACAGTATGGAAAATATCTTAACTATTTCTCTTAGTCTATTCACTTATCCTGCAGGGAAAGACATTGGTCAGGAAAATCTGCGGAAAATAAACAAAATCCCCATTTCTAGCACAGAAGTTGCATAGCGAGTGCAGCTGTATTAACTTTGGCCTAGGCTTAAGGCCTTCCTTCTCTATTTACAAGAAGAATACTGAGAATACCTATTTCATAATCTTGACTATGCCTGGAGGGTGGCATAATAAGTATTGCTGATAGACAGCATAATGATATAATTAGCGAAATGTCACCCAATTTTCGTTGCCTTATCCATAACTCTGTGCCTTTCAGCTCTCTCCTATTCTTAAATACAAATGCATGCATACTGTTACAAAGCTATTACAAATATATCACAAAAATGGTCAGTGGTTTCAGCAAGACCACAATGTAAGGGAATTGGTTTTGTGTGCTTTGTTTTGCAGTGCTGTGCGTTGTGTTCTGTTACCAAATGAAAAGCAGAGCTACATGACTTTTTTCTGCTAATGAATTACCAAAGAAGAATGAAAAAGCATGATTGGAAGATAGGAATCATTACCAATCCTAGAGTAGACCTCATCCTACAGCCTATTTTATAAATTGAGGGCAGGGTAGGTAGGTTTCTATGTGTGCTTCAGACCAGCAAATCTTGTTTTCTCTCTTTTTTCTACTAGACAGTGTGAAATCTGGGAAACAATCACACTATGTGGGAGGGGAGAGAAAGGAAGAGAGTTAATTATCAAGCACTTTCTCATAGTTAAACCCAAGTCCAGTCCCAGGAAGCAGGTTGGAGCCTACAGGCTGAATCTTGAGGCTCACAACAGAAGAGAGCAGAGTGCTGTAGCCACCAGCTGAGCAGCTGACAGTCACCATCTGTTGCGCCAGCAACCAGAAGGGAGGAGGCAGATTAAAAAGAGCCATCATAAGCATTTTGACAGCACTTGGAGAGGGGAGGAGTGATAAGAGCATTTATCTAGCAGTAGAGCGATGATAAAATAGGATGTGGGGGAGCGGGTTCCATCTGATCATCAAGATGGCTGCTGTCTGGGACATTAGGTCTGATACAAGAACATCTTCCATAATTTTACAAGGACCAAAATCTTTGGCTATAGATGCCAGAAATGCAAAAAGAAAAAAAATATTTTTAATCAAATTAAAGAAGCAACACAATCTAATTTTCAAGCCACGATGCTGTTTTAGTTAAGGTAACAAATTCAAATGTAACTTTAGGCAAAGGATATTTTCAAACCAGATTAACAACTGGCAACAGAATGACACATGAATTTCAATGTAGGAAAATGGGAAAAGCAGCCACCACTTTAATTATACAAAAATGTGGCATGGGTTTAATTATTCCTCAAATACATGAGCCGCATGCAGAGAAATTTCTGTCTTCCTCTTGAAATGCCAGAACTCAGAGTCGTTTAATAAATGAGTCCAGCAAATAGGCTCAGGGGTAACACAAGGAAATATTTATGTATGAGATGCATCATCTGATTATGGAAGCAGTTTCCATAATCACATTTCCAATGTGAAAGTAGCCACCAGCACTGACACTTTAAAATAAATATTTAATGTAAATAATAAGGCCTGTCTTAAATGAACCAGAAAACAAGTGTATGTTGGAAATAGAAAACAATGTGTTTAGAAAGTTTAGACTACTGAACAAATCATAGTTGCCAAACCCTCTAAAATTCACATGAATTCTCTCACTGGAGGATTTAAAAAGAACCAATCAGTCAGTCATCCTAAAAGGTAGCAAAATCACCAGGTTTGCCTAGTCATTCAATCCCTCTTATGCTTCTAGGCAGTATGAAGGACTGAACAAGTCAAGCACTACTACATGATAGATGGCAAATGGCCCACAGAAGCAGCTGCTGGGCTGAGTTTTCTCTGGTGTAGTACAGCACAGTTATCAAACTCTTCTTCTTCTTCTTCTCAAGTAATGGCGCTCCCACAACTTTTGAGGGCAAGCTGTTCCATTGGTTGATTGTTCTCACTATCAGAAAGTTTCTCCTTATTTCCAGGTTGAATCTCTCCTTGTTCAGTTTCCATCCATTATTCCTTGTCTGGCCTACAGATGCTTTGGAAAATAGATTGATGCTCTCTGTGGCAGCCCCTCAAATATTGAAAGACTGCTATCATGTCTCTCCTGATCCTTCTCTTCACTAGACTAGCCAAGCCCAGTTCCTGAACCGTTCTTCATATGTTTTAGTCTCCAGTCCCCTATCATCCTGGTTGCTCTTCTCTGTACCTTTTCTAGAGTCTCAACATCTTTTTATAATGTGGTGAACAAAATTGGATGCAGTACTCTAGGTGTGGTCTTACTAAGGCTTTATAGAGTGGTGTTAATATCTCCCTTGATCTTGATTGTATCCCTCTGTTAATGCAACTTAGGATTGCATTGGCTTTTTTGGCTGCTGCTGCACACTGCTGGCTCATATTCAGCTGGTTGTCCACTAAGACTCCAAGATCCCTCTCACAGTTACTGCTATTGAACCTGGTTTCACCCAGTCTGTATATGTACTTTTGGTTTTTCTTGTCTAAGTGTAGGACTTTACTTTTCTCTACACTGAATTTCATTTTGTTAGATATGGCCCAGTGTATGTCAACATCCATCTGGATCTTGAGCCTATCTTTTTGGGTGTTAACTCACGGCATCACATTGCTGTCATGTGATGTTTCATGATGTTTTTCCTTTTGCGGAGATGGGGTGGGCATGGCCTGTGCATGACGCATCCAGCCCACAGGCTGCCAGTTTGACACCCTGTAGTAGCGGGTTGGGCAAGAAAGAGAGGCAGGATTGTAATTGCCTTCTGATGCTGTCATACCTCCCTGCCCTTCCACATGACGGTACTCAGAAATGGGAAAGTGGAACTAAGAGTTTCCCAGCTGGGAGATCCTGCTTCTTGCTTTGTGCTGTCCAGCCAGTTATAGCTAATGGGAATTGGATAGTTTATTAGGAATTGTGAGCTGTCCCCTTAAGAGAATGCATCATGGTAAATGTAGTTAAGGTATCCTGGGAAATGTAGACCATGTCGTGTGGTCACATCTGTAATCCTGATTGATCACTGAATTGACTCTTGGTGGGTTGGGGGAAGTTTCTTCACTCTTGCCTGAATACAGCCTCATGGTAGCATCTCTACCTCCTGATTCTACTACTATGGGATGAAATATGGAATAGAAAGATTACTATCATTTTACACTACGATTTCAACTACGCATTTGAACATTAGATGCATCTCGATATAATTGTGAGTTACCTTGAGGATACCTAATATAATCCAATAAAAGAAACTTTGTATGGAAGAATTTGTAGAGTTATCTATCTGTCTTTATATTCAGGAAGTGAACCAAAAGACAGAACATGCTTTTTTCTAGATGGCTCGGAATGACCAGTGACAGAATGAGAAGTGGCCAAGTGCTCTTTCAAGAAGTAGAACAGGGTGAATTGCTCTTTTTCAAGTGCCTTGAAAAACAGAGACGGGGCAGGGGCAACGAACCTACAGAGAATGGCCATTTGCATCTTGCTCTTTTTATGAAGCTCACCAGAGTACATAATCTGTCAGCCCTGGAGAAAATGAAGATTTGATTAAATGGCCCAATTATCCACAGCTGGAATGACTGTCTGTGCTATCATGGTTTTTTTTTTACTGCCAATTCTGCTTTAGATGCCTAAACCCCCCCAAAATGCAGCAAACAATTGCTTTTTCCTGGGAGTAAAATGTCATTGTGATAACTTAGTCTGCAAAAATCACCACTAGATGATGCTTTCTTAGCACAAAGAAAAGCATCGTCACTGCTGAAGTTTTGCAGATCAAACTGGTCAGGTTCAACTACAACAGGCCAGGTGACAATTTTTAACTCTTAGCAAATATATCACAAAAGATAGACATGAGATCAAATGGGGGGATATGCAATACTATAATCACTGATTTTGTTAATAATAGTAATAACAGTACTTTGCAATTCTTATAGAGCTTTAAACATCTTTAAATAATGTTTACAACAAAAAGCTAAGCTAGGCCACAGTGATTATCCCTTATTGTGAGACCAGGGAAGAGATTAAGAGGCTTGTTTAGATCCAGTTAAGATGCTGAGTTTGTTGACCAAAAGGTTGGCAGCTTGAGACCCAAATACCATGTATTGGGGGGGTTTCCTGTTCCTGCCCCAGCTTCTGCCATCTAACAATTTTAAAGCATGGCAAATGCAAGCAGATAAATAGGTTACCATTTTGGTGGTAAGATAACAGTGTTCTGTGTGCCTTGGCTTATAGTCATGCCAGCCACATGTCCACAGAAGCATTTTTGGACAACGTTGGCTCCCTTAACCAGGAAATGGAGATGAGCACTGACCTAAGAGAGCTGTATGTGATATGACTGGGGAAATCTTTAACCTTTTTGGTCACCTAATGCATGACTGACTGAAATTAACCATGTTCCCATTTAGCTACTCTATGATTCATTGTACTAGTTCAGTTTTGTAGGCTGAATTAACAGCAATCAGTACTAACCATTGGTGCAATCCCCTAAAGCTTGTGTCCATTGAAATGCCCATCCTGAAGACCTGTTCTCAGCTTCTTTGGAAATGGTTAGAATATCTCATTGTGCCAAGAAGGCATCTTTCTGAACGGAAGCAATTTTAGCATGCAAACTAAGTTAGCCTCAAGTGTATATTGACATTATTCAGATTTGAGTCCTTTCAAAAAAATACAAAATTTGACAGAACAAAATGGTTCCATTAAATAAAGTAATCATAACATTACAATATTGAATGCTAATAGACTGCCAATGGTTTCACAGTCATATTTAATGAGATTCCAAATTTTATGCATCTTCCCGCAACACCGAGATATATAATTAAAAACAGCTTCATCTGCCTTGAGATTCAAAAAGCTATGCTCATCTATTCCATTTATTTGCTGTGTATCAGCTAATGACTGAAATGATGTACAAATAGACATATACATTACAAATTAACAGCGCAGTCTTGAACACACTTATCTGGAAGTAAGTCCCACAGGATTCACTGAAAATTACTTCTGATAATAGTAAAGTAGATCTAAAGTAATGTCTAGGAAAGTACTGCAATATAAACTTTCTTGTAATACAAACTTTTTTGGGATGCTCAAACTTTAACGGTGAGGCATAAACCCTAGTTTTTCTACTTTTGACCTTCTCATGTGATAGCAAAAAGTACCTCCACGTATGTACATGAGCGGCATTCACTACCAAACCTATAAGTTGCACATGTGAACTGCTTAAAGTTCCCTTGTAAGAAAACATTCACAGCAAGCTAAATTGATCTTAAGTAGCAACAGGGGCGAAGAATCAATCAGGAACTTATGGCCTCAGAAACCAAACTGCTTATACGTACTGACCTATAAGGTGTATTTCATAGATAGCATGGTTAGTGTGTTGACCTAGTAAGAAGGGGAAAATAATGTTATGCAGATGAAAACATTCACATCATGCTTATTTTGGACTGCGTCTATCTTTTTCTTTGTCCTGCTTTTGCAATGTAGCAGGACAAAAGGACATAAGCTGTGGTTTTGCCTTTGCAATGGGCTCCCCAACATGCTGTCAATGTTTTGCTGGAAGCTCATTGTGCAGTTTTTTTGTTCACATGCAGGGATGGGCTGCTGGGGGTTCGCAGGGGTTCGGGAGAGCCCCTCACTAAGATTCTGTGCAGTTCGGAGAACCCTCAAATCCTACTCCTGACTGGCCCTGCCCATTCCACTCCGCCCCTCCCAGAAGTCCCCACGCGGCCCATTTTGGATGCAGGTAAATGCAGGGCAGAGGTGGTATTCAGCAGGTTTTGACCAGTTCTGGAGAACCGGTAGCAGAAATTTTGAGTAGTTCGGAGAACTGGCAAATACCACCTCTGACAGATTTTACGGTATCCTTCCCCTGCCACGCCCACCATGCCACGCCCACAGAACCGGTAGTAACAAAATTTGAATCCCACCACTGGTGCAGGGCGCATGCAGAGGCTTGGGAAGGCCTAAAATGGGCCCGTTTCTAGCTTCCAGAGACCTCCAAAGCCTCTGGATCCCAGAGAGGGCAAATATAGAGACATCCGCAGTAGTGCAGGAAACTGACTAGGCCATGCCCACCATGGCCATGCCCACCCAGCAACCGGGTTGAGAACCCTTTGCTAAAATTGTTGAAGCCCACCCCTGTTCACCTGCTAATAAAGTTATGTTGCATCTTCAAAGTCACTCAATTGGTTTACATGAGCCAGACTTTGGCCATAACATCAAATTGACTGAAATAGTCTAAAAGAGTTAGTGACCATATTCATCTAATATGATAACAGACTCTTTCACATCATCGGGAGCCTTGTGCCATCAGGATTCTCCATCGCATGATATCACAGTTCTTCAGGCCTTCTTTGTCAATATAGACACGTTGGGAGTGGAAAATATGGAACCAGGGCTACGAGACATTTTTTCATCTTGCCTCCACTGTTACATTTTGCTTGCTTGCTTGCTTATTTATTGAAACAATGTATATAGCTACCCAACATATCATTGTGGCCCTGGGCAGCTAACACAAGGTATATTAAAAATAAACAAAGTATGTTTTTTTTAAAAAAGAGTAAAAGACAGATAAAAGTAAGGAACATCATGCATCCTAGGCCAACCACAATCCTGATTACAATTATTAATACCTGATAACTTATAGTGAGTATGGTGCAATCTGGTGCTGAGTAATGGGGAGGGAGGAGTAAAGATAAACGTTAGCCTTGAATCTAAGGAGATTCTCAAACATTCCGGTCAAAGAAAGAACAAAGAAAGTCCAATAGGCTTTGAAAAACACCTTTGGATTCAGCCTTGAGTTAGTGCTATGCAGGAAACAGGGCAGAAAGGATCGTCCCTAATTCACAGCATTTATCAGATTGTTATGTAGAGTGTGCTTTAGTCTGACAACATTCTGTCTACTTAGGTGAACAGTAATAAAGAAACTGTTTTGAGTATTTATATGTGTGATCCCATGCCTGACAACAAGACTGGACTTTAAGGGGGTGGAATGGCAAACTGAAAAAAAAAAACACCACAAGTGGAGCAGACAACCACAGCAGAAAACAATCAGAAAATGATTGGTCAAAACTTGGATTTTAGAAAGTTACAAGCACAGCAAGAGTCCACACAAATTTGAAATAAGGTTTTGCAATTAATTATAAAAACTTCTTTTCACAGGAAAATGCTTTTGTATAGACAAGACTTTAAAAATTAGAACTGGAGGAAATTAGAGGGAACAAAAGATTACAATTAAAGAAAAAGAACACTCAAATTCAGCTTACAATTACAGAACGAAGAAAACTATTCTAACATTGGAAATAATTTTGGAAAGTTAATTTTACATCTGCCTCTAGAGATAGACTATGTTTAGAAGATATTATGGAAAAAGAAAAATTTCTACCTGACAAAATCAAGACTGAGTTGAAAGTGGATTTAAAAATTACATACTATAAGAATGACCTGGAAAAAAGATGTTATACTAGATATACAAAAAAAAAAATCAGATGATGTCTTAACAATTAAAAGAGATATACAAATAACACACCAAGAGAGTGACCTGGATAATTTTTCTACACTGGATTTACAAAAGAGATTTGTAAAATTGAAGAATTTTGTGAGAAAAGACAAAGTGGGGAAAAAATGAGTTCTATGACATTATTTGAAGGGTTTAAAAATCAAAGTTGTTATAAGTAAAAGGAAGGAGAATGTTTTCATTTAACTGATCAAGGTTAAAATAAATATATTGTTATGTCCGGTAGCCCTTAATGAACTTTTGCGATTATCAGGACTGAAATGACAATGGTTATAGATTATTTTATAATCTATATTTATATTTTATAGATGAGAGACTTGGAGATGGAAAGAAGAGATCATTGTATTTTAAGAGAAGGTGATAAGTTACCAGCAGTTAATACAATTCTTTATACCTGAAATGAAAGGAAAGTCACTTCTTTATATACTTCTTTTTTTTCCCTTTGCTATATTGTTTTCTCTTTCTCTATTTTTTCTTTCTTTTCTGCATCTTCTATTATTTTCTCTTCGTTCTTTTCTTTTTAGTTTGTATTAGTTTTACTGTTGTAACTGTAATCTTTAATAAAAATTACTATGAAAAATAATTGATATAGTAATTAACTGTTGTTAAACTAGATATGGCATTACTAATAGATTTTGATGATTTTTTTTTTTAGACAGGATGGTGAAAATTAAATAAATCACTTGACGGCAGGACAAACAACAATAAGCCACAGGGAACATTCATAATCAGTAGGAGTATATCTCTAATTGCTTCACAGTGATCCATCATGATGTTCCTGCATTCAGCTGAGATGGAATAGATTTATATGTCATACAAGGCACAGTCTTTTAAATAATGGATAAGCCACTTCGTTGGATTAGCACAAGTTAAATTATACCATGGTTTATAACTTAAATGCTTCACATAACATACTACTCTATGGCAGGACCAACCAAATCATTTTACGGTTTAGTGTGACTTGTAAACCTACTCTGTGGCTCAAGATATCCTTTGCCTGTTAATTGTTAAAAAATTAAAAGGCTAGAATGGAAAGCATCTACTCTGATTGAAACATGATCTTTAGCATTAGATGTTGTCATGATACCTAGTACCTGTCAGTTTTCCACTTAGTACTCAAGTTCATTTCTCTCTTCAGAATAAAGTCCTGCCTGATATAATGTGACAGAACGAGATCTCTCTCTCTCTCTCTCCCTCCCACCCTCCCTCTCTCTCTCTCTGTCAGCTGGTGCTCCATTCAAAATCCAAGAAAGAAATACTTAGAGTCCATTAGTTAGAGAAAAGATATCTTTTACTGGAAATCAAGTGGTAGCAACAAAAGAATTCTGAATCTGAGAAAATGAGTGCATAAATCACATATACAAAGTTATGGCAACGTTCCCAACCCCAAAAGTTCAATTGGCTCAACCAATTAAAAGTTGTGTATAGCATCATGTAGGCATCTTCAGGTGGTGATGAGGTCTCTGTCCGTTGACCTTGACATATTTTGATAAAGAGTTGTGGCTGCGCATAGCATAGAATAGAAACCTAAGCAAGAATCCCCCCCCCCAACTTATACAGTTCTGTTTTGCAACACCTCCAGCTCGCTTCCCATAACCATGTCCTCCCTCCTCCCCCCGTTTCTTATGACAGCCGAAAGATGCAAAGCAAAGGAAGAAAATCTTGAAGGCTGACTCTCTCTCTCTCTCTCTCTCTCTCTCTCTCTCTCTCACACACACACACACACACACACACACACACAGACAATAAATATAGTAAAAAGTGATATAAACTGAACTAAAAGGAAAAGGATAAATAAAAGTAAGCTACAGAAAGAGAAAAAGGAAAAGGAAAAGAAAAAGACTGCAAAGACAATAATAAACTTTCATCACACTGAGCATAAGTGGGTATAATTTTTTTCACCCAATGCCCATTAGAAAGAGTTGGACAGAATTATCTTTGTGGCACTTTACAGCTCTACGATACTATAAATAAGAAAATTATCCAGTCAACATCAATATGATATTGTGTTTTAATATTATGATATTTAAACAATAAAAACTCAAAATGATATTAACGCTGATAGGCCCTATAATACTTTTGTAAAAATGTGCATTTGTTAATTTAAAGAATTTACATGGCTGGCCATCTTGAATACAATCCTAAGTGTCTCTCAGAACAACAATGAAAACATAAATACAAAACAATAATACAGTGTCACCTCACAGCACTCACATAACAACATTCCCACCATACGTTCACCATTTTCACTGTAGCCTAATATTGTTGGAAGATCTCCCTTTTCACAGCCTTCCAAAAATCTATAAGGGTGGGGGCTCTCTGGATCTCAGGGGTAGACTGCTTCAAAGGGCCAAGGCAGCTATAGAGAAGTCACACCTCCTAGTTCCAGCCAGATTAAATTTAAGGGGGCATATCAACCCTATCTTACTTGGTAAGAGGGGCAGATACACTAAAGCCTCTTTCACAACTGGTAGAACCATTTCTCTTGCAATGAGATATCAACCACATTTGGACCCAACCACAGACACAGACACATTCCAGGAAGATTTAACCAGCCAGGAAGTGTATGAATCCAGAACACAGGTGGCGCAGTTCACAGTAATCATTTCCTCAGAATCATTTAAGAAACTTTCTTCCCCTAGAGCAGTCACCCCTCTGTTCCTTTGTCATATGTCCCCACACCCATTATCATTAAGATGACCCCCCCACCTTCTCACTATCCAACTCCCCCTCCCATCCTCCCACTGTCTATAATGGGAGGAAAGGAAAGACCTTGAGACAGAGGTGGTATTCAGCGGTTCTGACCAGTTCTGGACAACCGGTAGCAGAAATTTTGAGCAGTACGGAGAACCAGCAAATACCACCTCTGACTGGAGATTTTACAGTATCTTTCCCCATGCCATGCCACCAAGCCATACCCACAGAACTGGTACTAAAAAAATTTGAATCCCACCACTGCCTTAGGGACAGGAGGAAGAGCTTCAACCAAGACCAATGTAAGTAAATGAGTTCTCAGGCAGAAACATCTCAGACTAGACCCTCCTTAGTTCTCACAAAGATAAAGGGGGGAAATGCATTCAAACTTGCAAGATACAGTTACTATACCTTCATAATAAGAGGTATGTATTGGCCTGCATGACTTTGACTTCCTAGTCTAGTTTACCTTAAAGGTAAACTAGTGTGGTGGAATCTCCAGCTGGACTGGAGAGAGGGGTTGAATTTAGCCTAAGGGATCCATCCACTAGATACATTTAGAGCAGGGAACAAATAAAACCCACCCAGGCTACCAGTTCAGCTGAATAACATTCAGCACCTTAGGCTTGGGCAGCAAGTCCATCACTCACCATTCAGTTTACCCGTAACTCCTATTCCTATTCCTAACTCCCAGCCACCCACTTTCACCAAGGTCATAGGGGAACACCTTGACCATGATCTGGCCTGGCAGGGAAGATCTCCCACACTACACTTTGCTCTCACCCAAGGGCAGTAGGCAAGCTGGGTCTCATCCAGCCAACACTACCAGACTGCCAAATGCAATATGCTTGGATCTGCACAGGAATCTCAGCAGCAAGGCTGCTCCCATTCCAATCCAGTTCAGAGTCCCAGGAAAAATCCGGATCCTTATGCGTGACTAATTTTGAAAAATTATGCTCCACTTCTCAAGTTTTAAGTCAGAGAGTCTCAATTTTCAATTTCTGATTTTTTCTCAATTCTAGAGAAAAAAATGCATTTAAAAAAAAGTTATATATTGAGCTGACATTAAAAAGTCATCAATTTGAGTGAGTGACTCATATCTCTGAGTCATTTGAAATAGTGAGTGGGCTTCATTGACTCACAAAGTGGGAGATGCAACATGTTGATATCAATATAGAGCCCTATCTGTATTGGGTCGATATTGATGCCCTGCCATTAGCCGATATTTTGTCTGAGACTGGGACTCTTAATTTTTTCATCACAAAGCAGTGCTGATCATGAAATGCTAAACCAGATGTATGGGGACTGTGGTATCAATCTACTTTTGGGAGTGTGTTCCGAGGATCCACAACTTCCTTTCACCTGAAGAAAAAAAAATAACATATATATCCAGGGCATTGTTCCTCACTTCAAATCTTTCACAGCTAAACTCTCCTGCTTCATTGCATCCTATCTACCAGTACAAGTACATTTCATTTAAATCATGTCTACAATTGTTCCTTACAAATCACAGTTTAACAAAAGTATTGATGCAACTTAAGTATAATAGGTTAATTAAAGCTATTTATATACTATCAAATTAATTCAACTTGTACCCCACTTTTCTAGCCCTATACTCAAAACAGCTAATACAGTTGCCACGCCTATACACATAGAGACACTACAAACACAGTGCAAACAGCTAAAACTCAATTAAAATGATAACCGCAATTCCGTCAACAATGTAACCTAAAAGGTCTTGTTTCAATGAATGTCTTGACTGCCTTATCGTAACATGCATTTTTAATTCACTTGAAATGAAATAAAACTGTCTGTGGAAAATTCTTCCCCTCTGACATAAAGCTCAACAGCTTAAACAGCGTTATTCATCCAAAAGTGGAAACATTTGACCCTTGTACTGCCTTGATGAGGACAGAAATGAGAAGGAGGAAGAAGGGGCATAACAATGGAATAAGGGACTGACAGATCAGAAAGACCCTGGGAATAATTTGCTTCAGCCACAGCTTTTGGAATGAGTGGCAAGATTGACAAGATGGGCGAGGCGAATAGGAAAACAAGGTTTATCTTTAATGTCGCCATTATCGCACCCCATTGTTTCTGAAGTATGTTATTTAGGTATGATGGTGCTTTCAAACAGTCTTCCTTTCTATCTTTCCGATATATTTTCAATTTGGTTCTCAAAAAGACACTTTTGCGTGTCTTCAATAACCCTTCAGTTTATTTATTGAGCATCTCGCCCTCTTCTTTCCCATTCCCTCCTCACTGTCTTTACCCACATTATATATTTTATTGCAATCTTTTATTTTCTCTATTGCGATTGTGGTGCTGATATGCAAACTATTAATAACACTGTGCAAGCTTGTCCATAATGTACGTTCTCTGGGTTCCCTAGAAGATCTGAATGAAGCAAAGCCAGATCATTCCCTGGATAGCTGATAGTTATGAGGTCTCTGCCATATCCCCATAGAAGTTTTACTTGGACTGTAAATAGATAGATAGATAGATAGATAGATAGATAGATAGATATACAGTATATATATATATAGTATATATATATATAGTATATATATATATGTGTAAGGTTTTTGAGCTGATAATTTTTTTTTTTTAAATAATAAATAAGGGAGACTAGTATAGATCTATTTCGAGCTAGTTAGCTCTCTTCAGCTAGCCATACCCTTACTGGGATTCGAACCAGGGAAGTATTACATGTGAGGCAGTTGTAATTGCCACTACACCACTGGCTCTCTCCTTATCAGCAGAGGCAGGGGAATAAGTATATACTTTGTGTTACAACACCCTGTTAAGCCCCAATTAAGGGAGAAAGCATACTGCTTTCTTTTCTGTCTTTCGGCTCATCGAAACACCTCATTAACAGGGTGTTGTAACACAAAGTATATATATATATATATGTATATACTTTGTATTACAACACCCTGTTAAGCCCCATTTAAGGGAGAAAGCATACTGCTTTCTTTTCTATCTTTCGGCTCATCACCAGAGACCATACCGACAGAAAGCTATTTGTTTCGTTGCCTTTTGTTTTCGTTGCCTCTCCCTTATTTATTATTTAAAATTATCAGCTTAAAAACCTTACACATATATATATGTATATATATATGTATATATTATGCCTCCTATGAAGGAGAAAAGTTTTGCCAAGTTTTCTCCTCCTCGGGCATTCACATAGAGCATGTACACATCTCATGGCTCCAGGACCTTCTGCAAGAGAGAGTGCGTGGGCAAGTCTCTCCGGCACAGAAGACCATTCTCCTGGCCAGGGTGGCCACGAGCGGCACCAGCAGGCAATGGGGTTTGTGTCTGACATGAAGAACAGGGCAGCGACAGCAGTGACAGGACTTCAGGCCTCTTTTTTGGCCTGTAGTTTTCAGTAGTTTTTTGCACAAGATAAGCTGCCTCTTTTTCAGTGCAAGAAAGCTTCAGCCGCTGCTGTCAGCTCAGTTCTGGATGGCTACAGGTTTCTTGCACCGAAAACTACTAGAGGCTTCTTGCGAAAGGCAGCTGAGTAGTCTTTCGAAAGGCGAGCAGGCAGAAGCCCCCAGGAAGGCCAGAGCCAGGGACTGGCACATTACCTGACCCAAAGTGGAGGGTGAGCAGGCAGGCAGGTGGAAGGATGGCGAGAGCCAGGTCCAAAAGGCAGCCAAGCCTCACCGTGTCCACGCTCAGGTGGCCTAGGCCAGCCTGGGAGTTGGCACTCGACTGGGGCTTTCATGGGAAGTGGTGGAGGGAGGTAGGCCGGGCCAGAAGTTGACTCGACCAGAGCTTGCAGTGGCAGAGGCCTAGACCAGCGGTAGGGAACCTTGGCTCTTTTATCACTGATGGACTTCAACTCCCAGAATTCCTGAGTGAGCCATAAAAGTTTCCCCATCCCTGGCCTAGTGGTTTTTCAGTTGTGAGGGAAATCAATTTTTGACTTGAATGGGACTGTTTAATATACAAATGTAGAACACATAAAGAATATTGATCATTCAAGTCAAAAATTAGGACATTTGTATATTGAACAATCCCATTCAAATCAAAAATTGATTTCCCTCACAACTGAAAAACCAGTAGGCCAGGGATGGGGAACTTTTTATAGCTCATTCAGGAATTCTGGGAGTTGAAGTCCATAAGTGATAAAAGAGCCAAGGTTCCCTACCACTAGCCTAGACCAGCCCAAGAATCAACTTAACTGGGGCTTTTGCTTGCAGGCTCACTCACCCAGGGAGATCAGGGCCATGGCAGAAGGCAGACAGCAATGGCAGGCAAAAGCAGACAGCAAGGGCGGGCGAAGGCAGGCTAGCAATGGTGGGCAAGTGGGTGAGATGAGTGGCAGGGCAGGTTGGGGCAAGCAGACAGATGGGGCAAATGGGATGGGGCAAGCGGGCAGACAGGATGAGCGGCAAGTGGGTGGGAAGGGGTGAGTGGGCGAGTGGGCGGGCAGGGATGGGGCCAGCAAGAGGTGGTATTTGCCAGTTCTCTGAACTAGTTAAAATTTCCGCTATCGGTTTGTGTGAACCGGTCCGAACTGCCTAAATACCACCTCTGCTCCCAGAGAACTAGAAATATGCAGAGATGGTTCCATTGCTAGCCACCTAATATTATCTTCCCTTTGCCTAGGGTGGGGGTGTTCGTTTCTATTTTAATCTGGATTTTATATTTTATTACTTGTTTTTATTTTTATTTTTTATTTGATTGTTGTATGCTTCCCAGGGTCACGTTTTGTGAGATGAGCAGCCATCTAAATTAAATAAACAAATTGATAAATAAAAACTCACAGTATAGTTTAATTTTTCTAGAAATTTTAGCCGCTCTGATGAGCAATTACAACAAAACAAAACACCTTATAGGGACCCCTAGATCTCCATGCTTTTATTATACCAGAAAATGTCAGGTCAGCCCATAGTTCCATCTCACTTAACTCCAGAACTGAGAATGTATTAGGAAGCTGACCCAAGATAAATTGCTCTTCTCTAATCAAGGATACAGCTGCAGCCAGGGGATTCTTGCACAGCAGAAATTTTTACATAAAGTAACACTATCTGCACTGAATCCATTAGCAAAATATATCTTGACATTATTTTCAACCTCTTTCATAATTCCACTTTAGTTTGTTCTTATTTAGGATATATTTAGAAGAAGTAGAATCAAAATGCCCTTACATTTCCCATATATACCAGTCAGCTAGTATACATTTTACTAATCCTTAATCACATTAAATGCAATCAAGTGGGGGGTTTATAAAAGCTTTTCTTAAAATTTGTGCAAAAATAAATTGGCCAGTGCCACATCTTGGGTGACAACTAACTCATTTAGTTGCATTCCGAGTTCCATTTATATGTATTTTTGAAAGTCTCATTGTACTAATTACATTATAAAGCTGACTTAGATTTGGCCTACTTAATTAATAAGTCATTCACCCTCACTCACCCTTTACTATTGTTGCTCTTTGATTATTCACAAGAAATGTATTTTTCCAGCTATAAGCTAAGCAGGCCTATGCAGGGTTATTAATTAATTTCAAGGTAAATAACAGATTTATTGAGAAAATTATGTGAAAAATGCTCCTATTTCTCTTTTAGAAATTGAACATGAGAAAAAGCCATTTCTTCACCACATTTTGTGCCTGCCTCTCTGCCCCCCCTCTCTCCCCTCCCCCCCTCTCTCTCTGAGAGAGGGAGGGAGGGAGGGAGGGAGAGATTTAAGTTGTTCTGGCACTGTCAATGAGGAACTTCCTATCCACAATTGGATATGTTAGTTTATTTTTCAACTGTTGTAGTGGTTAAGGCACCAAGCTTGAAAGCAGAAAACTTTGAGTTCTACTTATGCCTTAGGGACTAACTACTGTGGTGAATGAGATAAGTACTAGTCTACGGTTCCTAACACTTCCAGAGACCAATTCCATGTTTCCATCACATCTTCAATTGGTCCAGAGTACAAATTTATGGCTGGATATCATCAGCACATGGTTAAGGCATTAGGCTAGAAACCGGGAAACTGCGAGTTTTGGTCTCACCTTAGGCATGAAAGCCAGCTAGATGACTTTGGACTAGTCACTCTCTTGTTTTTGTGGGGAAAATAGGAGGGGGAAAGAGGTAGGTTTGCCATCTTGAAAATAATAAAGGTAACATAAAAAAAATAGCGGAGAAAGAGTCCATTTTGCTGGTTAAAATGCAAAGGTCCTATCATTCTCATTTCTCTCTTCCATGTTTCTATTTCCTCTCTGGATTCTTTCTCTTTTAAGATTGTCCCATTTTCAGTGTCCTGCTAGATTTTGGTGGATATACCTCCCTTCTTTCCAGGGCCCAGTGAAAAATTGATCTCTGTTAAGACAGTGATTGTTCTTTGCAGCAGAAATGAATGGAATTGTGGGCAGAAGTTGTTTTAATAGCAGGGGTAGGATTCAACCAGATCAGACCAGTTCAGGTGAACCAGTAGTTCCGGCAATGAGTTGGCCCTGGCCACCTGCACATGCCCTAGTCTATCTTTTATTTCCTTGTTTTGAAGCCCAGCTGATTTGTGCGTCAGAGTGGATTGCCATGCTTCAGTTGTTTTACTCACCAGGGTTGCAGGAGAAGGTAAGTTTTAGAGCTGAAAATGGCTGTTTTTCTAACACTGCACACGCAAAGCACACACTCCCCACAGTGGTGGGCTTTTACCAGTTTCACAACGGGTTTGCTTCGCATTCGCAGCGCATTAAAAAAACCACCATTTTACAGCTTTACAACTTACTTTCCACTGCAACGCCAGTGAGTAAAACAACTGAGGCACGGTAATCTGCTGTGCCGTGCCTCAGCAAAGCTTCAAAACTGCAGAAATAAAGGACAGGCTAAGGCAGGGTTGGGCAGGTGGAGCCAACCGATCGCCAGAGCTAAGGGTTCGTTCAAATCCATGCGAACCCTGAGCAGACCATCCCTAGCTCACCAATCCAGTTGTTACACCGGTTGAATCCCACCACTGTTTAATAGCCTCTGGAAGGAGCGTGATGGAGCTGGATTTTAGGCTGCCCTCGCTGTATGAGATGAAGTTCAAGTAAAAACTTTCTGACAGACATCAACCAGAGAAACTATTCAGCAAAAAAAAAAAAAAGTGGTACAGTTGTGGTACAGTGGCACAGCAGGAAATGAACACGAGACATTTCTTCAAGCGCTGCTGCTGCATAACATAGGAAAAGTTGATAAGAAAAAAGTATAATTATTTAAGTTGGCCCATTTCCTGGATTACAAACTGCAATTTCACATCCCATTCAACAGCATGATGCCATCTAGCACATGCTGAAACAACTGATCAGTTACTAGGAAAGGAGGAACTTCTAATAGAACCACAATATCTATGTTGGGAGTAAAACCAACTCTCTGTTTCATCTTGTTCCAGATTGTAGTTCAAAGAAAATGGAGCACATATTAATCTGTGATTATGATACTTTCAGGTATTTTTTTTTAAAGCATGTGTTTCTGTAGACAATTAGCTGCAAAAATTAAAGCTGCAACTTGATTTTAAATAGTCAGTGTTTCCTAATGCTGAATAAAAAGAGGTCCTTGTGAATAATTATCGAACAATATGGAAATCATAGTAATTGGAAGTAGCTATGGACAAGCAGAGTGCAGATTACAGTGTACAGATCAACCCCTGGTCATTCTGATTGATTAGCTAGCATCAGTTAGTTCCTGTGATTCTTTCAAAGAATACCAAACTTAGGAGAATATGTCTGTCCCTGCAAAGCATTTTTTCAGTTCTTAACTGAAAGTTTGGTCTAAATCAGGGGTGTCAAACTCACGGTGGTATCATGTGACATATCATGACTTCTCTTCCCCTTTGCTAAACTGGACCTATGTGTGGCCAGCACATGATGCATCTGGCCCGCGAGCCATGAGTTTGATACCCCTGGTCTAAGTGGAAACAAAAATGGATTATGCCTTAGCCATGAAGAGATCCTGAATATGAATGCAATGCAATTTGAAATGAATTGGTGGAACAACATGGAGATTCTAGTTTATTGATTTGTTTGCTATTTTTAAAAGCCATCACAGAATACAATTCTGTTATGCCACCTCCTCCTAGAAAAACTCCATATCTATTATCTGTGTGAAAAAACAAGCTTATATGTTTGTATTACCATTCCCAAATTCTTCAAGCAAATAATGAGTTTGGTCATTCCCAATTTCAGATACAAAACTAAGGCAGAGAAAAAATGATTTGCAGAAACAACTGAGTGAAAACATTAAGCTAACTAAAATAGAATCCACATCTCACAAACACCTAAACTCTCTCTAATTGCACAGTAAAGCAGATAGGTGTGTGCAGATAGGTTTTGCGGTCTTTGAAATGCGAATCAGTGTCTAGGTCAGTGCTTCCCAAATCTGGGTAAATTACCAAATATTGGGTTAAAATGTTTTCCCCCCCTTTGGGTAATAACACATAAACACATCATTCAATAATAACAGAAACATTTAAACTAACATAAAGTGTTTTATCTACACTGGATAAAAAGGACTTTCTAATAAGTGGTTTTGGGTAATGAAGGTAAAAAGTTGGAGAAGCACTGGCCTAGGTAAAATGAAAAGATCATAGCATGCAATGTTTATTCAGATGCACCTCTATCTACCCCCCAAACAACCACTATATACATTAGAGGTTAGGGAGAAGGCTTGTGACATGGCCATAAAAGTCACAACCCATCTGGATGATAAATTAGGGGGTACAGTTATCAAGAATTTTTCCATAGTAACTGAAACAGTGCAATTGTCAACATTCCTTCATGGTGCTCAAATCCTACCACTCTCTTTCAGTATACAGTACATATTTTCTATTCTCTCTCAAAAGAAACTATTCTTTCCTAAAGGAGATCCAAATTTGACAAAGAAAAGTAATTGACAAAGTATCTGTTCAATCCAAACCTCTTTGAGAACAAGGAATATTATGAAAATAATTTTCCAATTAAGATAGGATTCTGTAGAAATGAACTCAATTATGCAAATGTGGCAATTTCCATCATTTATTTCAGCTGCTGCTACATTTTATAAGTTATCTCATCTGAAAGAAAAGAGGAAAAACTGATGCTTTCCTTGAAACGTGATATTTTGAAAAAGAAGTTTAAATATGCTGCACTACAATTCTCAGTAAGCATAGTTGAAGAAAATTGATGTGAAGCTACAACTTTGGCACAGACCCACATCCCTAAACTTCCTTGAGACTGCGCAAACCAAAAGGAAAAGGAAAAAAGCACAATACTCTAAAAGCTACCCCAAAGGTGCTTTTTCAAGACGCAACTGGACTTTCTGGTTTTTCTTTGAAGATGTTTTACTTCTCACCCAAGAAGCTTCTTCAGCTAAAAGTTAACCTTTTTTACACTTGTGGTAAAAAAAAAAATCTAGTTTAGGAGCCTGTTAAGGAACAGGATGAGGATGTGCTGCATTGCTTTGACCTCTTTATGTATTGAGAGTATCTGTGCTACATATTAATCAACTTTTGGAACTTTACTTCCGAACAAATGCATACTACACATACAGTATAATTTCACATAATATAATTTCACTGACATAAATAAGGACAAAAAACCCAAGTGTTACAGGGAGTAGCTCTTGAAACAGGAGCTTTTACACCTTCCAAGCAGAAATAATGGATCTGTTCTCCCTTGACAACTTTCAAGATGTGGGAAGCTAATTAATTAGCCAAGCTAATTAATTCAATAAGAGGAAGTGCTCAAGAAGTAGCTTCCCTAAAAAGAATGATTTAAAAGTGTATGAACTAAATAAATGTCTTGGAATAAGATTAGGAATACATTTCTTCTACAGACTGGAAAGTAATGATAGATAAAAGCTAAAGATTCACTGCAATCGTTTTTTCCAAGAATGTAAGTTATTTGCTGTTTCCTAATACTGATTCAGACTATTTAAGCTTTCCACATTTGATATTGTCTAGATGTATTTGAAAATCCTACCAGTTTTAGGCCAATACAGCAATGGTGGGATTCAAATGTTTTTACTACTGGTTCTGTGGGCATGGCCTGGTGGGCGTGGCAGGGGAAGGATACTGTAAAATCTCCAGTCAGAGATGGTATTTGCTGGTTCTCTGAACAACTCAAAACTTCCACTACCGGTTCTCCAGAACTGGTCAGAACCTGCTGAAAACCACCTTTGCTATGCAAACTATCAAAATTGGAAAGTTTCATCCAAGTTATTGTTATTTCCTCTGAACAGCCAAGTGGAACTCAAATCAGTCTTACTACCTGCAAATGTTCTCAACTAGAAATGCCAGGCACTGAATTGCATTAAAACTTCAGCATGCAGGACTTCTTGCGTCTACTGTACAGTTAGCCAACTCTAGGTTTTATACTTAAAGCAAGACATTTGGTTTTTCTGTGCCCCTCCGCTGGTAATTTCTATGAAGAGTATCAAGATGGGGAGGAAAGAAACTGCCAGTGCCAAGCTGAATTTGCCACAGAAAACTCTTTGTCTTTTGAATGGGGTATTCTTCAGCTGTCCAATCTGTCCAAACCTCAGCAAATTCCTTAGTCAGGTTTGCAATATGTACCAGTAAGTACTTCATTGTTGAAAAACACCATGTTCAGGCATAGCATTAAAGACAA
This sequence comes from Bungarus multicinctus, assembly GCA_023653725.1. Classification (NCBI taxonomy): domain Eukaryota; kingdom Metazoa; phylum Chordata; class Lepidosauria; order Squamata; family Elapidae; genus Bungarus; species Bungarus multicinctus. Next base: position 30,491,884 of record CM042842.1, on the reverse strand, counting down.
AAATAGATAGGATGGGATAGGAAAGCACTCCAGAGGGTTAATGTCATTGGCCAGAAGATCATTGATTGCCCTCTCCCCTCTTTGAAAGAGCTTTATAGCTCCCACTGCCTTAAGAAAGTTCAAAACATTCTCAAAGATCCATCTCATCCTGGGAACCCTTCTTTTGAACTATTACCATCTGGCAGGCGGTACAGAATAATAAAAACAAATAGGCTGAAAAACAGCTTCTATCCCAGGGCAGTAGCTCTTTTGAATTCTGCTGTATAGTGCAGCATTGGTGCGGTGTCAGAGGTTTTCGGTTCAATGTATGGAGGGTGAAGGATGTGTGTTTGTGTTTATTTTCATGGTCATGGTCACGATGTGCACTGAAGATGGTGTTTGATTTCGTTGTATGAGGTGCAATGACAATAAAGTAAACTAAACTTTAAAAAAGCACACACACATGCTCCAAAAAAGAAACAAGATTAAGATATACCAAATCTCTGTCCCTTATAATTTGGTGACTATTTATCATCCATGTCTTATATTTAATAAAAGCAGCAACTTTACAAGACAACTCTGGATTTCACTAATCAGAGATTAGGGAAAATAAATCTTGAATTTTCTGCTAGGAAAGGTCAGAATGAGTCAATTAAATCAAAATATGAGTAAAACACTTCATGACTGTGCTACTATGACTACAGAATATCGCTGTATCATACCCTACAACTGCCCAAAGGATGGCGCACTTAAATCCAACCTTGAAGAAGCAGAGGAGGGAGCATAAACCCCAAAATATTCACACCAAAAGGGGAACATATCTGGGTTAGAGTTGGGATCTTTTATACAAAACTCAAAAGCAGGGGTTTGCCAGGCATTATCTGAGAAGCTTACTCTGAGCATCCAAAAATTGTGAATGAAAATAGAGGACAGATGCACAAGATAGAAAGCAACAACTAAAGCACTATGTGATGAAGGAGGTGATCTAAATCTGGGGGAGGAGGAGGCAAACAGCTAAGTTAAGAACCATTCTTAACCATTCACTGCTCATTTCACAAAGGTATTGATTTTGAAAGGTAATAATCATAGCGACTAATTGTCTGGCAGTCACTTTGAGGCTTTGCATTTGTTAACCATGGAACACTTTAAAAAGGATCCACCTTAAAAAAAAAAACTGAGCAATCTCTCACATGCTTGAAGGCTACCTTAAAAAAAAACTTTTTCCAGCCAGAACAGATTGAAGCCCCAGTTGGTACAGCACCCATGGAAAAGTTCCTCTTCAAAAACTTCTTTAAAAATCATGCTAAGGGTACACAGAGAAAGAAAAATTCATGGCATTAAGTATCTGCCGAAGAGAGCAGAGACCCATTAAACAGAAATGAGAGAATTACTCACATTGTATAATAGACAAGATGTTCCATGACAAACCTAAGAAAGAATCACAAAAGAGCTACAGCATTTCGATCTCTGGTTATGCTGCTGTTCCTCTACCCACCTTTGTAAGATTAGTAGCAGCAGCAATATAGATTTCCAGAGTTCCTACCACTACCATCAAAGAAATCGTAAAACAAAAGCTTTTGAGGTAGGAATGGAATTCAGCAGACATTCAGACCACTGAATGAGATAAAAAGCAAAATGCAGCTCCTTTCCATCTAAAGTCAGACACACACACATACACACCCCGAAGTCTTCCATTTCTCCCCAACAGGTAGCAACATTACACTGAGTCCAGGATTTCTTTTTTAAGTGTACAAATATGCACTGGGGAAAAAATGAAAGAGGCATTGTCTACTTTAAAAAAGCAATCTACCCAAACAGCGATCCCTGCAAATACCAAATGCTAAAATAAACCCTTACCTTGAATAACATGCATGGCTCCTGGCACTAGGCTGTGATATCATTCCAGAGACATTATTTGTAATAGAGAGGGTGGGGGAAGAAGACTGAAAGAGGGAGGAGAAAGGGGAATAAAAGACGTGGAGGAAACAGAAAATGAGAAGAGGATTAGGAAAAGAGAATAAGAGGAGATGGGAAGATGCAAAAGGAAAGGATGGAGGGATGAAAATTGAGACTGCAAAATCTGTCTCCTGCCTACACAATGGAAAAGAAATTTCTGACAAGAGAGAGAGAGAGAGAGAGAAAGAGAGAGAGAGAGAGATCTCACACATAACTAGAGGGGGCAGAAGGGAACAACAACTACAGAACAGAGTAATCAAGTGAAATTAAATACTAAGAGAAATATTTAGGCACAAGGGACTCAGGAGAAGATGTTGGGCAGGATAGAAATTGAAGGTTTGCTGGAAGTGTTGTATATGGGTTTAATTAAGGTAGGAAAAAAAACCTTGCCCCCTGTACCCAGGTTTTTTAGGCTGAAAGAACTGTGAAAAGTCTGGGGACCTATAATTCACTGTTGGCAAATTTGTGGTGGAGCGGGCACTGAATAATACAGAAGAGTTTGCACTAATCTTGTGCTTGGGTTGGAAGTTGCAAAAAGATTTTGAAGAAAGCTAAACATTGCTTTGGAAAATATTGAGATACTGATGTAACTCAGATAAGCAACTGTGGCTCTCCATGTGTATGTATTCTGCAACTCCTAGGAACCCAAAGTAGCGAGTGGCCAAAGATGTTAAGAAATACGGTTCCAAACTATCTGGATGGCCACAGAGCCCTACAGTCACTTCTTATTCAATGACTGGCATTACCACAAAATTTTTAAGTGTAACTTCCTAAAGACCACCCCCCCCTTTTTTTTTTACAAAACCCTCACATCTTATTTGCACATCATACTCTTATGATTCACATATCTCTTCCACAAATACCTTTGAGTATCTATGAATATATTCAATCTCAGATTAACTTTGAAATGCTAAATGATACTGAGACTTGTACATCAAACAGTCTCCTGCTAGAGATCAGGCTGATTGTAATTTTTAAAAGCCACCAATAAAACTCTTTGAATGTGGTCCAAATGCTATGATAATGCTTCCTTCCCAAAAGGAAGTTAGCTTGCTGTGGAGTCATAGAGTCAGCTGTAATATTGTACTTGGTTCCGAGACAGGAGGAACCTGTTTACTAATATTTTGATCCCAGATTAAACTCTACTTATCTTCACTTCCCTCCTAGGTGCCTCTGATTGTCCAACTTCATCATTACTGCACCTGTTGAATCTTGTTAATTTAAACTTTGTTATTTTTATCCTGCCTCCAGTCTAGAGAGAACTGGATATATATTACATTCATTTAGTTTATAATAGAATTAAAAAAGAAAAAAAATGGACTAAGCCTCACCACCTGAAGCACAAGAGATTGCTCACTGCACTATAATGTAGTCCCTTGTTGTCTTATGTGTAAATGCTTGAATACATATTAAGTCCCAGGTGTGCATGCCCCCACTTTCAATTTTTCTAGCCCTATTGGAAGCTGTAAACCTAAAGAATGACAACAATGTAAATAAGCATAGTTGTAATAGACATCCCAGGAAAGCAAAACAAAGACTGTGTTGTGAAGAGGAAAGCTCAAAGTGCCTCTGGAATGGCAGGACACAGTTGAAGGATTTCCCTTGCGTCTTTGTAGCTTTTAAAAGGTTGACTCAAACTATTTCTCTGTTAGGAGATTACTTGACTTCGCTTGAGTTAGAGTACTGGGGGCGGGTACCATTCTATTTAATTTAAAGGGTATAAGCAGCAGGAAGCATTGCATCATTAACAATTGTATTTATTTTTGGCCCTAAGTTGTATTGTGCTGTTATATTTTAATAAATATAGAACCAGTTTGTTAGAACATAATATTTTTCCTGGACTTAGAACTCCTTCTAAACTATGAAGTTCACCTGCAGATTTTGAAACAGTTGCCATCTCTTATATATGCTATGCTTTGGGATTGGATTGCCTTCAGAATAAATCACTTAACCATACTTGTTTTCCTGAAATCATGAAGAAAGGTAGACTGAATGAAAAGATGTATCAAAACATTATATAATGCTTTGGAAGAAGAAGGAGACAAGGAGAACAAAGAAGAAATAGAGGAGGAGGAGGAGGAGGAGGAGGAGGAAGAGAGAAGAGTTTTCTCAGATTATTTTACTATCATTCTTGAAGGTAGAATATTTTAAGTATTTTGATGAAAGAAAATTAAGGATTGCTTACTATACTTATCTATTAAATCCATGAGCGATTCAAGTCTGAACTTACATTTCTTGAGTTTTATTTGTTTCTGCTGACTTCATCTTTCACCTTTTCTCCATAAACTGGATGTTTCTGTCACAAATCAGGAATATACCTCAGTTCATCAGGCTGGGAAAGACATGAAAGATTAGCATCTTTTGTAGGTGTTGAAAGTATCAGTTTCCAACTTATTTGATTTTATACATTTACAATAGCTAAATCTCTTACCTATTCCCATATTATTACAAGAACCAAGAGTATTTTCAGCAGGATCTGTGTCTGTTTTTAAGTTTCCAGAATAAGTCTTTAAGTTTAGGAGGTCAAGAAAACCACGATGAGTAAACACTTATCCCATTCTCCAAATGCCCTTGTCTCCAAGCCTCTGTTTCTTCCAAAGCACAGTTCTTTTCCTGCAATGTACGCTTTGTTCTAGTTCCATTCACCTTCCCCCTCCCACCAGCTTTGGTTTTATAGAGCTCTAGGAGTAACATTTGCAAATGAGAGACATGACATCAAACTGTTCTTTGAGAGATATCGGGGGAGGACAGAGAAGACAGCCTTGGGAAATCAAGACAAGCACTTAATCTAAAAGGATTTCTTTCCTAGTTATTAATAATCGCATTTGAATAATTTATTTATTTATCTCAAGGCAGAAGATTCATTTCATTCTTACAACAACCCCTAGAGGTAGAACAGGTGGAGAAATGCAGACTAACCAGCAAGCTTCCTTTCCAATTAATATGTCAAGCTGAAGCTCTTTGTCCAATTGTCAATAATGTTGCATTGGTTCTGGATACCGTTACACTGAAATAGACATATTATCAGTGATGATATGAGATGCATTCCTCTTCTGTTTTTCAATTATCACAAATTACTTTGAGATGAGAATTTATTTAAACATTTTAAATAAATAAATACCATAAATACATATAATTGGTTTCTTTACATTTTCTAGGAGGCCCACCATATTTGTTGTATTTATCCATCAAGATTTTTACAGTTCTAGTTCCGTCTTAGTCTTGCTCTTCTAAAGTCCTGTTTGAAAAGAAGAGAAGAGAAGAGAAGAGAAGAGAAGAGAAGACAAGACAAGACAAGACAAGACAAGACAAGACAAGACAAGACAAGACAAGACAAGACAAGACAAGAGTCCATGTGGGTGCTAATTCTTAATGTCACTGTTCTGCCTGGGTGGATTTTGACAGTGACTAAAATATTGATCCGATAAGTTTATCATGGACCAATATAATTGTTTTTATTTTTTATCATTTCTTCATTTTGTTTCAATCTACCATTTTAAAAAAGCTAAAGTCATATTGCAATTAAGTCTATATCACTAGCAAAAGTATACTTAAATGAAAAGTAACTTCCTAGACATTGTTATTTTAGCAAGTTAGTTAATAAATTGTCTTAAAAATACAATTTTAAGACTTTTATTGCATGAAGTTAAGGCTTTTATTTCATACATTTGCTTTATTCATTAAATTTTGGGAGGGTACAGATGACAACTCTCATTTGTAACTCTCCTGTTTCTTTCATTTTTATTCTTTCTAGAGAAATTCTCTTTGGTAGTTTTCAAATAGTAAGTAGACTCCTAAGCTACTAAGGGTTTGGATTTATATCTCTATAATGCTATTTTTAAAAATCATTTGAAAATTGTTTCCAGTTGTTCCTCCATTGACTACCTTACAATAATGACTAGCCTTGAAAAAAATATTTTCCCATCATTTTATATACAGTATATGTATGTAGGGTTATGTATGTAGGGTTATAATACTAAAATTCTTTCTTTGTGTATAGTAAAAAAAACCTTATCATTGTTTTAGCATGCATAAATACTGATTAAAATATATTTAAAGAAAGATTAAAGAAACTACCACACAAAAATTATGTTAAATGCAATTATGATAGATTCACTTGGTGAATAGTATAAAAGTATGTTAAGAATGGTTTAGTTATACAGAAAGAATTGACTCACAAAACAAATCTATGAAGGAAGGAAGATTGAATGAGGAAGGGCAGTATGGAACAAGTTATGGCTGGATAGAGGTGATGAGATCCTCACAAAGAAAGAGATTAGAAGTTTAAGATGATTCTGTAATACTCCTAAGATTTGATCTATATCGAAAAAAAATGCGTCAAGAAATAAATCAAACTAGAGTTGTCATTCAAAGCATAAATGACTAGACTATCCTATAATTTGGATACCTTATGCAGTGACCTAACTTTCTGGAGAAGACTATAAAGGTGCTAGAAAAGTGGAAGAAAAGAGGACAACCAGGAACAAGGCAGATGGACTCAATTGCAGGTGGAAAACTGAAAGACCAGGTTGTGAACACATTACCACAGAGAAAACCTATATATGTAGTCACTAAGAGATGACAAGATAACGATCAGAAATTTAAGAACTAAAAGCAGTACATGAACCACCAAATAGACATGGTTGGAAGAAAGAATAATTTGCAAGGATAGAAAGATATGCATAGAGGTCAAAACCAATTGTTTCATTTTTTATTTTATTTTTTTGCTTGAATTTCTACATTCATTTATTTTACTTATTTTTTGTCACTCCTCTGTCCTTTGCATAATATTTCTTACCTTAAAAGGGAATACTATGATGAGTGTGTGTATGTGTAAGCATTCTTTTAAAACATAGGAAAATATTGCTACATGAAATTATTCTGAAAAGGTTATATCAGGACTGATGCACTGGTCAGTCAGGCATTCCCTAAATGCTTTGTCAGGTTGTAATTCCATGTGTGGCTTATGATAGAAAAGTAATGGAGGCTTCGATCTAGAAACACCCCACTTAAACAAACACAAACTGTTCAGAAAACTGTGTTCATAACAGTCACTCAAACTCTCATGGTGTGAGGTAGGTCAGCAGCCTTGGCAGCTCTTAACAACCATTTTTATGTGCTTTAATTCAAAACAAGTGGAATCATCGCATGAGGCTGACAGCCTATTATAGGGGGAAAATCTCTCCATATTTAGAAAGCCAAGAAAATCCTCCACCTTAAAAAAAAAGCATATTTGCTGTGTGCTTTATTCTGTGAATGTATTTAACAGAAGCATTCTTCTCACACCTCTTAAGCCCAATGGGAAGCATTCTGTTGAGCCTGCCATCTTGTTCCAAAAGGAACAATAGAACACACACTAGAAAAAAAAAAAGCACTTAGGGTTGGCCTTTAAACTCCCTTTTTCGTAGTCTTCAGATTCTTCTCAAAATGTTGCTCCTGAAAATTCAGTACTAATCTCCAAGCAACATAAATCCATTTTCAATTGGTGGCAAAAGAAAAATGGCGTGCAAGCCATTGTTTAAGCTTACTATGACCCCCAGACACACACAGAAAGTACCATTTTTAAAAAGTAAAACACACAAGCTCTCTGGATCTGGACACTTAAATGATGGTACCCATTCCTCTTAAACCCACTCCCATTCATGTCGGATGCATTAAGTGCTTCCAGATTGAAAGGATTAGCCAGTGACATCACCATGGCCTGGGGCACACTCACTCCTTCATGTTCCCCTCAAGGAGCTGGGGTGAATGACAGGGCTCACCCCACCACACAGCAATACCCGGGTCTTGAATATGGGCTTGCTAACCTCCAACCCATGTGAACCAACACTGTCCCACTCCATTTAAGCTATTTATTATTAACATCCAGGGGTTGGCTGATGGGGTTCACAGGGGTTCAGCTAAGATTCTGCACAATTCGGAGAACCCCCAAATCCCACTCCTGGCTGGCCCTGCCCACCTTGCCCCACCCCTCCCAGGAGTTCCCAAGCAGCCCATTTTGGATGCAGGTAAATGCATGGTATGCATGGAGGCTCAGGGAAGGCAAAAAACGGGCCTCCTGGGTGTTCGGGAACAGGCCAGTTTCCAATTTCCAGACAGCTTCCGGAGCCTGGGAAGAGCAAAAAAAACACCCAACCTCCTGCCATGCAGGTGCTGACTAGGTGACACCCACCCAGCAACTGGGCAGAAAACCCATTGCTAAAAATTTTGAAGCCCACTCCTGTTAACATCTTAATATCATTGTGATGAATTCTAGGCAGGGTGCAAAAAATGTGCCCTGAAAACTGCATATAGCCTACCAACTTCACCTTCACAAGCCTGAGACTCTCAAGACATTGGGGTTTCTGGGTATTTCTGAAGATTTAATAGATCAAACTATCTTACAGTTTGCAGATGATTAAAGCATCCATTTCATTCATTTCATTTCCTGTAACCTTCACTCATAATAGGACAAAATACTCTCAGGACATGGTAAAGTCCTTAAGTTGTCCAAAAACTACATTCCTCTGGTATAAGTAGATTATTTAGGAGGCTTACTTACCAAGCAGGCATGCATAGGTGTCTGCTACCAGTATAAATAGATATTTATAGTAGATTCCTATACCTGCCTGCTTGGAAATAGATTGTACAATGTAAGCAAGTTGACACATCATGGTAAGTCAGTTTTAAAAACCAAACTTATCCAAGTAGAAAATGTCTAAGCCACAATACACTAACCTAAAAACGAAGTATATGGCAGCATGAGTCAGATTGTACAATCAGATCGCTTTTTTTTCTCTTTTACAATAGTGGCAGAGGAGTTGCTGCTATTCAACAGCGTGGGAGATTATGGGCCACATTAGATCTGGTAGCTTCTACCAAGGCAAGATTTGCCTTCTTAAAAATAGAGGGAAAACCCTGAATTAGCCATGCAGTGACTTCTCTTACATGTTTCAGGTTTCTCATGTTACTAAACTAGTATTTTTAAAAAAATAAAACAGTGAATGAGGGTACTTCTGACTTTGTTCTAGTTCTCAATTATCATATTTAAAAAGTTCACATACCCATAGCACAGCCAATATATATGTTGGAACAACAGATCCCAAATCCCCATTATGTTGCAATCACAGCATATCTAGAAAGTTGAGGACAGGAAATAGCTAATACCTAAAATACCTAAAATCTAAATGAAATATTTTCAAGATTATTTATGATTTGCAAATATGTTCCTCACTTTAGTGATAACATTTCTCAGAAGTTGTCAAAACAGACAATAATGGAAAAGACTAAAATGTGCAAGTACATGATATAGTTACTTTTGATATTTGAGTGATAATAATAATTTATGCTTCTCTGAATCTAACTTGAATATAGCCTATTTTACCAGGTAGATTTTTTTTTCGTCTTAGAAAGGTAGAGGACATTCCAAAATACATATTGAGACAAAATTATGTTATTTCACCTCCCCAAAAAGTAAGAAAAATTCTTGAGACAGGCTAGTCACCTATGAAGCAGAGAGCACTGAAGATCTAATCCAGTTATTTTAAAAACGTCTTCACATATACGTGCAAAGCTTAAGTGAGGGCAATCAGCAAACGTGCCACCATGTTCTCAGGGACACAGAGACACACAGAAAGAAAGAGAACTTTAAAATATGACAGCAGACTCAACTACACCTCATTCACATTTTCATTTTAAGACTGTAACTAAATACTCATGGTTTCAATCATAGCCAATCTTTCTTCATTTTGTTCTTCCAGTTTTTGCTTTGTTTCTGATTTTTTTTTTAAAAAAATGTAGATCTCAAAATTTTGCACATCATTTTTTTAAATTATCTTTAGGTTAGCCTAGAAAGGATTGCTCTAATTTTGGGATTCTTACTAGAATGAATATGGCTAGTTTGTTTTCAAGAATGTTGAATTCAGCTCTTTGATAACAAGGTCCTCTTCCTTGAGAGGGAGATAATTTTATATCACTTTGGACTTTATTTTTTAAAGGGCTATTCTTCAAGCTAATAGAAAAAGAGTTGGCTTCTGTTGACACTTGCTCTGAAATTAAGTTCATTATCTCAAATCATGTCATGTTTTATTAATATAAAAACTTTCTTTCTATAACTGTTTTCTACCAAAACCCAACCGTGCTTTGTCTCTAAGGATGGAATCAGATCTAAATTATAAATGGATGTTATTTTCAGAAATAAGATACACTCCATTGACTAAATGGTCTGAATGCTTGCTCTCATTTCAGATTGTATTTTAATGAAAACCTAACAATTTTTCTCTGTGTCCTGTCACTTCATTGAACTTATGCTGGTCAATATTTCATTTAAAGTAAAGGTGGATTGCAACTTGCAATCGACACAATGCAATCTCTCTTTCTGCAGCCTTTGGAGACCTTCTGAAATAAATTCCAAAAACAATAATATTCCCCATCATTTCCATGTCGGGTTTTTCATTATTACTAGAGCACAATCCTAAAATAGGTCATCTTAGTTAAACCTCCACAAATCTCCCACTCACTCCCACTCATCTCCAATAGTTGATCTTGTCCACATATATTACTGGGTCCTTTTCACTTTGCAGGTTCTGCCTCTTAGAAATGTTAGAGTGACCATTCATCACCCCAAAATAGAGTGACCATTCATCATCCTAAAGCTGACCTGCTGTACAGGAATACTTGTAAGAATATCTGTAAAGGAATATTTCAAAGAGACAACTATTTAAACTTTCCTCTGAACAAAAAAAAATGTCTTCTCTGAAGTAAAACTCATGACTTCTTAGCAAAAAGCTAAGCTAAACTAACCTAATCCTAACCCTAACATAACTTTAAGAGTATTTTTTAAACTACCAAATGCACTTGATAGAAGATAGTTTTACTATCCTCAGTGGTGAAATAACTGTGGTTTACAAACAAAATAAAAAGTATTCCAGTACCATTGAAAATGGTGAGCCTAAAGCTTTTATTTTATTTTATTGAGATACACAATTTAAAAATCAACTGACAACTAACCTTTTTTCAGTTATCAAAAATAGCAACTAATTACAGATAGTTTTTGACTTATGACCAGAACATAACTTGTCCATTACAGTTATAAGACATAAAGTTTGTAAAGCAGATCACTCATGTGAGCAATCTGATTTTAAAGGCTTTTTGTGGCAGTCATAAAGCAAATGCCACAGTGGTGGAATTCAAAAAAATTATTACTGGTTCTGTGGGCATGGCTTGATGGGCGTGGCAAGGGAAAGATATTGTAAAATCTCCATTCCCACCCCATTCCAGGGGGAAGGTTCTGCAAAATCCCATCCCCTCTCCACCCCACTAACCTGCTTTCCAGCTCCATTCTCCTGTGCAGTGCAACAAAAGGAGACCCAACCGATCAGCTGGGACTCGGGAGGCAGAGAATAGATGGGGCGGAGCCAGTCAGAAATGGTATTTGCCAGTTCTCTATACTATTCAAAATTTCTACTACCGGTTCTCCAGAACTGGTCAGAACCTGCTGAATACCACTTCTGAAATGCCACAATCCTAAAGGAAAACCCATTTTTTTTATTATGGGCCATTTTTGCTGAAACCAGAATACATACTGGTTTCAAATAAAATCATTGTAAAATGCATTCATAAAATTGCTAGATGCTGCAAACTATTGTAAATGTTGGCTGGTTGCCAAGCACCCAACAGGTGATCATGTAACCATGGAGGGAACAATGGCCAACAGAAATTAGGAACTGGGGAGCTCCATCATAACTCTGAACGGTCGCTAAACAAACATAAGTTGAGCACTACCTGTAGAGCACAGCAGAATAGCAATAGCACTTAGACTTATATACCACTTCACATTGCTTTACAGCCCCCTCTAAGCAGTTTACAGAGTTAGCCTATTACCCCCTACAATCTGGGTCCTAATTTTATCGACCTAGGAAGGATGGAAAGTTAAGTCAACCTTGAGCCTAGTGAGATTCGAACTGCCAAATTGCAGGCAGCCGGCAGGCAGCAGAAGTAGTTTGCAGTACTGCATTGTAACCACTGTGCCACCATGACTCTTTCCATACAACATAAGTAATATTGGTTTTGGCCCTATCTCCTATGTGCTTAGGATGGAAAATTCTGACACTTCTGTAAGGAAACACTATATGGCCAGTTTTAAACCGGCAAGATTTTCTTTCTCATCACCTGATTTCTTTCTGCTTGGCCTAAGACCAAAGCGATCCTCATCTGGGAAAGTTATGCATATTTAAAATGTTTAGCAAACCATTTTATTCTTCCTGGTTGATTGTATTAAAAGCTATAGATAAATTTTAAAGCATGAGTTTACAAATGAGATCTGAGAATTGATAAACCAAAGGCATATTAACAATTATTTGTCTAATGCTCCTGAGAATGGCTGCTAGCCCTTTTGACCAGGTCTGAGCTGGGACACCAAGGAATGTCTGGAGAAGCCACCAAGAACTACTAGGCTATGGCATCAATGAGTTCATGATGTCACAGGAGTCATGTGCAATTCAAGGAAGCATTTAAGCTGTGTTTTATTTTTCAATAATCTTAAGGATCTTGCTTAAAAAATAAATTACCTTCTTAAATCAGTTGTTACCCAGGTATTTTACCAAAGAACTCAGCAACTTGCAAGCATTAAACAGTTCACCAATAAACCAAAATCAGCATCTACCTTCCCCAATACAGTGCCCCTTAGTAGCTGGGAATCCAATGCACATGGAGCAATAGGTTGGGGAAGGCAAATGAGCATCCTGCCTGCTACTCAAAACAAGTTTTATTTTATGTTCTCCATGGAGAAAATAAGAAGTTAAAATAGCAACTAGAAACTGGACATGCCAAACAGTAACAGGACAAACTGACAGTTACCAATTTTTCACCTAAAACATAAATGTAGCTCCATTTAAAGCTGCAATGGATTGGGATTGAATGAGACTTCTGCAAAAGCAACACGTCATGCAAACAGCTTAAAAGGAATCCTTTGCCAATCAGTAACATTAAATTCATTAAAAAATAAATTACAATTGTCCTTCTCTTCAGCTTTATTTTATATACACTAGCAAAAACTGTGGTTTTGTATAAATGGTTCTCAACTTATGGCCACAATTGGGACTAGAATTTCATGCAGTCGTTAAGTGAATCCAGCTTCTGCCATTAATGTTCCTTGTCAGATGCCCGCCAGTAAGGTCATGAATGGTGATCATATGACCCTGGGATGCTGCTACCATTGTAAATATATGCTGGTTGCCAAAAGCCCAAATTTTGATCAGGTGACCATTGGGATGCTGCAATGATCATAAGTGCAAGGACTGGCTGTAAGTCGCTTTTTTCAGTGCTATTGTAACTTCAAATGGTGCTAAAAGTATGTGTTGCGGTTCGCTGGCGGCCTGTGCAGATGGCAGCAGAATCGGACAGTGGAGAAGAAAGGGAATCAGTCCGGGAGTCCGGAGAGAACTCGGATGAGGGTCCTGCATCCGATGCAGAGATGGGGCCGTTGACCATCTGGGAGTGGGGTGCTGCCTCCGGAGTCTGGCAGCAGCGAGGCAGATGACCCAGGGTAGCCTGTTCCCAGTGCGCGTGTGCACAGAGCTGCTAGAAAGCAAGAGCAGCTGAAACAAAAGGAGCGACTCAGGAGTAAGGCTGGGAAGTGATTGCCCCTCCCATAAGGGATAAAGGACAGGCAAAGATGATGAAATCTTTGCAGGAAGCAAAGTCGTTTGTTCGGTTCAGTTTCATTCTTGAAGCTCTTTGTACTTCGGTTGTACTCTTTGTACTTTTTTCTAGTTCATTGGACACTTCTGTTATTGGCAGCACTTCACAGAAAAGAAAGGTGGGTGATCATCTTGAGGGACTGTTTGAGAATTCATTTCCGGATGGGAATGAAAATAATTCTCAGTGTTGCAATAAAATAAGACTTGTTTTTAAAATATGTGTATGCGTAATTACAGTCTCGGAAGCCTTGGTCAGAACAGTATGGTTGTATGTCAAGGACTACCTGTATGTATAAACTAAGATGAGATGTCTTGCTAGCACAGTTCAATTATGCAGCAGAATCTTTCAGGTTTAGATTTAATTTTAAGACTGTCATGTTTCAATAACTATTATGTATTTTGGATTCAAAGAGATTATAAACTGTTTGATAACGTCTCACCCTCCTGATTCTAGAACTGGAACTGAGTCTGGCAGAATACGTATGTGCCAAGCACAATCTAGGGAAGCTTTCCCTAACCTGAAACCTTCCCTTGAAATTGGCCTTCAATTCTCATCATTCAAGGACCCCAAAAATGTGTGAGCTGGAATCCAGGTCACCTGATGGTGCCAGGTGAGGAAAGCTGTTTTAGAGCATTGGTTCTCAGTCCTTGTCAGGTGAGGATGGAACCCCCTACCTATAATCCAAGAGAACTTATAATATTGACATCATCACTACATTTATTTTATTTTGATTTGATTTGATTTGTGAACTGCTTACAAGATAATAGGTATAAGTATAAACATGATTAAGAATACAGGAAATAGGTATGAATAAATGGGGACAATAGGACAGGGATGGTAGGCATGATTGTGCACTTATGCACGTCCCTTACAGACCTCTTAGGAATGGGGTGAGGTCAGTAGTGGATAGTTTGAGGTTAAAGGAGTGGGGGTTAGAGGATGTAGCAATAGAGTCAGGTAGTGCATTCCAGTCATTGACCACTCTGTTGCTGAAGTCATACTTTCTGCAATCAAATTCATAGTGCAATCATAGATGTAAGAGAGAAGAGTTATACATGTTCAAGCAGGTTCTGAGTCTAAACAGATTGAAATATATTAATCTGGGGCAGCCTTGCCCAATCCACCACTGAAATTGCAATTCCTCACCATTCCTCAGCTAGCTTGTCAATTGGGGAATCCTAGAAGTTATGCCCTTAACATTCCTGGAAAGTGTCTGGGTGAAAGGTTGCTTTGGAGTGTAGCCATTTTCAAAATGCAATTTTCATTACTTTATGATGCACTCCAATATAATATGAGTCATTTGGCAACCCCCAATTGAAACGGCTACCATGGTGCTGGCACATCCACATTTTTCTTCACCTCCACAAATGGAACAGTTTGAGAGAGAGCACCTGTTTCCCAGCAGTTTGGCAAAAGCTTTTACTCTGCATAGCCTAACTTGAGTTTGTTACCAGTGGCAATGGCTCCAAAGAGCAGGCCTGGTTTAATAATTCAGCACATGGATTCCATTTGGTAGCCATGGAAACCAGCTCTCTGACATCCAGTTGAGAAAAGGGGAAAGGGCGAAGAGGCAGTGGAGAACGCACGGCTGTACACTCAAACATACATGGGGTATTAGGCTTCTCAAACTCTCTTTCTATAGAACTTAATTCATAATAGCACTTAAAGCATTTGCATAGCCCTCATTATTACCACTGCAGTCATCACATTCAAAATTTTAATCCTACTTCCCTACTGTCATTAAAAAACAAAATCTAGAAAGGAGCAGGCTGCTCCCTCTAGAAATTCGAGTGTTTGAGAAAAGAAAATGCTTCCAAGCTGTAATATACAAACTCCATTCCTTAAGGTCATATCTTTGCTTCAGAATATATATTTAATATGTACAAGTCCTAATGATTATTAAAATTATTTAATGAATTTTTAAGCCATGTTAAAAACACATATGGAAAAACATATGTGCTGAGTACACACATACACATAACAAATAGCAGTCAAATATTTGTATAGTGCCCATACCATCTTTCTTTGTTTGGAAACTAAGCTGACCTGAGCAATTTTGTGGGTCAGTTTTGGTTTGTTTTCAAAATAATATGGTGGCAAAGATATGCCTTGGATATAAAGAGCTGTTATGGAGGAAGACTGCTTCCTCAAGAATATAAGTGGGGGAACTGCACTGCAATCATTTGATTAAAAAATTACTTTGATTAGTTTTATTATTACTTAATGAAATTATCTCCCCATAAAACCAACAGCTTTTTCACTGCATTTAATACTACACACACACACACACACACACATACACACACATACCAGTTCTCCTCCAAATAGTCTAAACCTCCGCCCACGCATTCATGGTCACCTGTGAATCAGAGATCAGAAGTCCTAATTAGACATCCTTATCAGGAAGTTAGCATCTTAGCATCGCTGGAGGTTTTCAAGAAAAAATTGGATGGCCATTTTTCCAGGATGACATAAGGGCTCCTGCTTTGGACAAGAGCCTGGATTAGAAGGTCCCTTCCAGGCCAATGATTTTCTGACTCTATGATTTAAGGCGTCTCCCACTCAGTTGGTTCCTATCTCTTGTATTTTATTTCAAGTGTTGATGCACCCATCCCCCTTTTGGATCCCTTACAGAAAAGCCCGGCAGCTTCTTTTACATCAAAAGTACCCATCCTGAAAGCTTTGGGATGGAGATACTGCAAATATAGACAAGAAATTGTTAAAACATTTGAAAGAAAAAGCTATGAAATATACGGGAAGTAATCATATGTGCCACATTAAATTAATTACATGCATTTTTAATTCAATATAAATCAAATTCAGATTTTATTTTGACCTTAGCCATTAAAGGCAACTCTGACTCACTGTATTTCCCTTGCTTAAATAAATAACAGAATAACAGAGTTGGGAGAAGCTTTGAAGGTCTTGTAGTCCAACCCTTTGCTCAAGCAGGGGATCCTATACCATACCAGACAAGTGGCTGTCCAGTCTCTTCTTAAAAGTCTCCAGTGATGGAGCACTTACATGATTCCAAACCACACTGGAAGTGTCACCCAATTGATTATAAAATTGCAAGGCTCCTAAACCACTTTCTAGAGCAGTGCTTCTCAACCTAAATGGCTTTAAGATGGATGGATTTCTACTCCCAGAATTTCCCACCCAACATTTTAAGAGTTGAAATCCGTACATGTTAAAATTGCTGAAATTGAGAAACACTGTTCTAGAGCAGCCTCCAACCTTTTGGGCACCAGGGAGCAGTTCTGTGGAGAGAGGTTTTTCCACAGACTGGAGGGGGCATGGTTTTGTGTGTTGCCTGTACCCCGCACATGGGACTTCACTTGTTTGCGCAATCCAGTTTCTGGCATGCCGCAGATTGGTGCCAGTCCATGGCCCACGGGTTGGGTGGGTACCCTTGTTCTAGAGAATATTTTAACCATTGAGAATTCCATTCTTTCTTTACATTTTCCAATAAAATGGTAATGATGTGAGGTTAATTTAAAAAGATCTGGAAGAATCGGGCAATTATAGGTTTATAGATCTAGACAGTATCAAGATTATAGGACAAATTACTTTCCAGAGATGCCTCCCCAATCCAGGGAATGGTTTTGTGAAGAAAATTTATTGAGCAAATGAGTCAATTCAAATCACCATTCAAATCAAGGAACTTTCTTCCCTTTTCTCCAGTTCCTGACAATGAGCACAACAACAACAACAACAACAACAATAATGTTGGAGGATAATATGGAAAAATAACCGTGACAGGAGTTAAGTGCTAACCATCACTACCATGAGGATCTGATAGGCTAAAATCAGAAAAAAGATATTCTTCTAATGTTTTTAGTTTCTTCTCCAATATTTCCAATAGACTACTTCCAAGCTTCCAAAATTAATTGCAGAAATGATTGCAGTGGCAAAAGCGCTTCAATATTTACTTACTAAACAGATAAACAGAATGACCACAGATAGGCCAAAAAAGCAGTGGGAATGGAAGTGACTTTCAAATTCCTACCAGCTTCTCCATTGACTTTGTGGGAAGCTGGCAGAAATCATTAGAAACCATGACAATGGGAATGCTGCAACAGCCACAACTTTGTGACTAAAACAGATCTGAACCTTGTATATATTTCAATTCTATCATAGTAATGGGTCCCAGGGGGCACAATGGCTCAGCGGCTAAAGACACTGAACTTGTGACAGACTGGGTTCAAGACCCAAGTGCCACACAATGAGTTCCCATTACTTGATCCAGCTCCTGCCTATCTAGCAATTCAAAAGCATGCAAATGCGAGTAGATAAATAGGCAGCAATAGCACTTAGACTAATATACCACTTTACAGTGGTTTACAGTGGTTTACAGGGTTAACATATTGCCCCCAAGAATTTGGGTCCTCATTTTACCCACCTCAGAAGGATGGAAGACTGTGTCAACCTTGAGTTTGATGAGATTTGAACTTTCAAATTGCAGGGAGCTGGCAGTCAGCAGAAGTAGCTTGCAATACTGAACTCTAACCACTGCACCACCGTGGCTCACTTTGTACCACTTTGTACCACAACAGATACCTTGGTAGAAAGGTATCTGTAGTCATGCTGGCCACATGACTATGGAAACATCTTTGGACAACATTGACTCCCTCATCTAGGAAACAGATGAGTACCATCCCTTAGAGTTGGACACAATTAGACAGGAGAAACCTTTTACATTAAATGAGTCCCATATTTTATGCATTCTTTAAGTTAGCAGATTTTACGTACTTTGATTCAAAAACTTTGCAGTATAATGCACATTTGTGCTACCTTGGGGATACAGACAAACAGGTAAAAACAGTGAGAGCTTTAGTAGTATTTACTATAGATTATTTACTGGATCTGATTGTGTGTATGTGTGTGTGCGTGTATACACACATACATAAAATCATAATTTATATGCTGCTAAAACACACTCTTATATATTCAGGTAACCATGTAATAATGTAATCTTCAGACAATCAATATCTCTTTTCATAGGTATTTAATACTGCATAGCCATTTCAGCTGCTTTTCCTAACAAACAGGAAGCAGCAGGTGAAGCTAGGCGAAATCACATCCGATATCTGTACAATCAGCACAGGGACCCCCCAAGGCTGTGTGCTATCTTCACTTCTGTTCTCCCTATATACCAATGACTGCATCTCAAATGATCCATCAGGTAAAAATACTGAAGTTTGCTGATGACACAACAGTCATTGGTCTCATTCGAGACAATGATGAATCTGCATACAGACAGGAGGTTATACAACTTGCCTCGTGGTGTAACCGGAACAATCTGGAACTGAACACACTCAAAACCGTAGAAATGGTGGTAGACTTTAGAAGAAACCTTCCCATACTACCACTTCTTACAATACTAGACAACACAGTATCAACAGTAGAGAGCTTCAAATTTCTAGGTTCTACTATATCACATGACCTAAAATGGACACCTAACATCAAAAACGTCATCAAAAAAGCACAACAACGAATGTTCTTTCTGCGTCAACTCAGAAAGCTCGAAGTGCCCAAGGAGCTGCTGATCCAATTCTACAGAGGAATTATTGAGTCTATCATCTGCACCTCTATAACTGTCTGGTTTGGTTCTGCAACCCAACAGGACAGACACAGACTTCAGAGGATAATTAGGACTGCAGAAAAAACAATTACCACCCACCTGTCTTCAATCAAGGACCTGTATACTGCACGAATCAAAAAGAGGGCTGTGAAAATATTTACAGACCTCTCACATCCTGGACATAAACTGTTTCAACTCCTTCCCTCAAAACAACTCTATAGAGCACTGCACACCAGAACAACTAGACACAAGAACAGTTTTTTCCCGAAAGCCATCACTCTGCTAAACAAATAATTCCCTCAACACCGTTCAACTATTTACAAAGTGTATACTACTATTACTGTTAATCTTCTCATCACTCCTTATCACCCATCCCCTCCCAATTGTGACTATAACTTTGTTGCTTGTATCCTCTGTTTCCTAGTATGATTTGATGTTGATTGTACCCTATAACTATCATTAAGTGTTGTACATTATGATTCTTGATTCTTAACGAATGTTCCTTCTTTATGTATACTGAGAGTATTTACACCAAGACAAATTCCTTGTGTGTCCAATCACACCTGGCCAATAAAGTATTCTATTCTATTCTATTTAGAGTTAAGTGATCAATGAAAAGGCAACTTACCGATGTAATTAAAATCTTGTTCTTCTTTGGAATTGTTCTGTTATGTTCAATTTTATTTTGTTTAATTTCTGTTATTTTGGCTTTTGCTATGCATGTAAGATTTCAAAATGGGGCATATCATAAATAAACATATGCAGGGGTGAGATTCAAATTTTTAACAACCAGTTCTGTGGGTGTGGCTAAGTTGGTGGGCATTTATTTTATTTATTTATTTATTTATATTTATATTTCTATACCGCTCCCTCTCCCAAAAAAGGGACTCGGGGCGGTGTACAGCCTAATAAAAATACATAGAGTAAATATAATTTAAATAAATTTAAAACTGAATTAAATAGATAAACCGGCTGCATCCCGTCTAACTACAATTACACATTTAAAAATCCGGGATTAATAAAAATTTAAAATGGAAGATTAAAAACTAAAACCCAAAATTAGGTATGGCATGGCTTGGTGGTCATGTTATTGGCTGGGTGTGGCCAACTCAATAACACTCACATCGAGGTTCGCATCTCCTCACCTGGCCTCTCGTGACTGTGGGGATGCTGCAACAGTCGTAAGTGTGAAAAATGGTCATAAGTCACTTTTTTCAGTGCCATTGTAACTTTGAATGGTCACTCCACACAAGCAAAGTACCAGCAAAGGAGGAGGGGAAAACTCCGGAGAAGTTCCTGAGACAGGAAGTCTAGTCCTGCCAAGAACATAATAAAAAGAGAGGCAGTTTCTGTAAGCAACACCAGAATGTTCCCTTCCTGCCTTCCTTACAGGATTAGGCCAGTAATTTCTTCTAACAACCGGTTCTCCAAACTGCTTAGAATGTTAACAACCGATTCTAGCGAATAGGTGCAAACCGGTAGAATCCCACCCCTGAACATACTTATTGAATATCTATTAAACATATGTATCTGTCACTTTATTTATCTAGCTATTAGAATCATCTTCCTACTTATTAGAAGCATCTCTATGTCACATCTTTTAATACTTATACCTCAAAACATCTGAGTCCACATTCGATGAAAACACACTTGGCTCTGTAAGGTATTGTTCAGAATTTCAACTTCATAGGAGCGGGAGATAAGCCTGGAGAGAGATCTAAGAAAGAAAACAAGAGAAACGTGCCCAGAAAGAAAGGCAGCCAAATGAAATGAGGGATAGGATTTGTGGGGTTGTACATTCTCATTTAATTATTGTGCAAGAGTTGGGCTTTCAGCAGGAACCTGAGGTTAACAGATGCTGCAGCTGCTTCATTTCCTTCATTTCCAGTTGTGACAGACTCTGTAGCATTGGTCCCCATGTTGTATCCCATCCTTCCAGCTGAGACAGAGGCATAATCTGGGGTGGAGGAGAAAAAGAGGGTTCAATCTTCCATCTGTGCTTCTGGCTATTATGTTTTAAAAGGAAATAACAATGTTCCTTCTCTTTCTCTCTCTCTGTTTTGGCAGAAACCTTTGAACCTGTGTGAATTTATTTCTTTGCCCCTTCCCAGCCTTTCTAGTCTCACAGAGTATTTCTCTCATCCTGAAAAGGGTCTTTCTTGTCCATCCCAACCATGCCGTACATCATCCACCAAAGCATCCAAATCTCATTCACATTTATTCTTTTTTTAAATCTGATTTTGTTTATTTATTTCCCAGCGTTTTTCAGGGACAAAGCAATGATGTTACTATGGTTACCAAAAGTGGCAAGGGGAATTGAACTCTTGGGTTTCGCTAACTGAGAGGATGGCTTTTACCTCTGCACATTCCTCCGATCCAAACATCACTAGTAGATTGTGTCAACTTCCTACTGGCACTTTCGAAATGAAGTGAAAGTGGGGGTGGGGAGAGATTGGCAAGCAAGTTCAGCAAGCAAACATGGCTTCCTCAATGTGGAACGAAATCAACCTGCTACTTGTCCACATCATTAAGACTATGGACGCGCAAGCCCAACTTGAAAAACGTGACTCCCAAATAGTCAGAAAGGACAGGAATGAAAGCAGAATGACAGGCTGCTGATTGCAGCATGTAATTAAGCAGGAAATTATAGCAAGGGGAGAAACAAAAGTGAATTTATCAAGGATAAATGTGTCACAGGAGCCATCTCTCTCTCACAAAAAAACAAAGTCATGAGTGTGATTTTCACCAGAGTCTCAGCAAGAGCTTCCCAATCCACTGTGGTCCCCATGTTAATCACCAGGCTCTCTCACCATCAATTGCTATTTATATTCCTTTGGTAGGTGCGGAGATACACATCCATTCTCTTTAAGAAGACAAAGACATGGCGTTATCTCTACTTTGGAACATTGGGAATTGTTATTGCCTTCCCAATACTAACTGGCAGCACTTTTAGTGCTCTGCTGAGAATGGCTTCATTATCATAACTTTGTGCAAAAGTTCTAGCACCGGATATAGTGGTGCTTTGGGTTCTCCTGGAAATTCTCCTACAATTAGCCAGAGGTGGAAATCGATGCATCAAAGTTTTCACAGTATTCATTTTTTTAAGCAATAAAATCTAGGGGGGAGGGAAGAGAGAGAGAGAGGGAGAGATGATAAATTTTACTGTATTCTACCATACTTCTAAAAACTTGCTTTGCTTTTTTGCAAATGTTTTACATGGACATGTTCAAAGTTTTTCTCTTAGAAAAAAAACTTTTTTGAAGGTCTAGATGGGGTACCAGTTTGCAATCCATCTTTGTCTTGCCCAACACACACACACCTAAGGAAGCATCGGTCACACATTACATGGTCAAATAGCTCTGTGAAAGCCAGGTGTCAAATCCCATTGAAGTCCAGATCAAAATATCAGGTGGAAATGAGAACCATGCTAAAATGGCCAATAGGGTCTGGACTCTGGTCAGAAACTAATTCTTTACTACATGATTAGTTATATCATCAATGAAACAGTATAGACTGTTTACATGAAAAACATCATCAGGTTCAAAACTGCATCCCACTCATTTTAAATTGGAACAGGTGAAGAGAAATGTAAACCTCTTTCAATATGGGTTAGGAATGAGAACACAACATCATGAGGACATGATAAATCTTTAGTTTACAAACCTACATGTAACCATTAAGGAATGTGAGGCTACACACTATGTCACACATCGCAGTGGTACCAGTTAAATAACTCCATTTTAATATTTTCCTCTTCGGGTTATGTTACAATAACAGAAAATAACATTTTGAATAGGAAGTGGTTGATAGAGTTTCAAATCTGAAGAGCTACCATATCTTGACTGAAAAATTTGGGATTATCTTTGGTGATGATTATTGGCTAACAAGTCATTTTTAACTCCTAGAGAGCATGAGTTTTACTACACTATACAACCTTGCTGTTGTTGTCTGTCTTTCTTTCTTTCTTTCTTTCTTTCTTTCTTTCTTTCTTTCTTTCTTTTTTCTTTCTTTCTTTCTTTCTTTCTTTCTTAAATTAGAGCCTTTTCCAGAGAATTGACTCTTTACCTAGTATGTCTGAAATATGATAATTTGAGCCTGGTTATTTCTGCTTTGAGTAAGAACTCTGGATTGATTTGCTTGATGATCCACTGGTTTTCTTAGCTTTCCAAGTATTATCAGAAGTCTTCTCCAATACCAAAATTCAAAGGCATCCATATCCATCCTATCCTGCTTTTTTAAAATCCACTTCCATACACTGTCACAGAGATTATCATAGCTTGCACAGTTCTTATCCTTGTAGGTTACAAACACATCACAACATTTTAATATATTTTCCAAGGCCCTTACGGCTATTCTGCTAAGTGCTAGCCTGCAGCGTTTTGGATGTTTGTTTATTTTTTTACTGCTTATTCCTTTAGTATTGATAGTTGGTCCTAAAAAACAGAATTTATCCATCATTTCAAAATTTTCTTTGTGAAAAATGATCTTTAGATGACAGAAAAGAGCTTTTTGTATCCATTTGGTGCCATCATTTGAATTTTTACTGTTCAGATAAACAGCATACCAGAGATATTGTTTTGTTTTTTCTGAATCTTTTAAGAGACATTTCTGAACATTAGTACCACAAATAAAGGGGGAGAAACCTTATTGAGGGGGAGACAGAAATTTTTCAGAGATAGGAAGAGAAAATGGGGTGGATTGCAATTGATTTTTATTAAAAGGTGTATATAATATTTGGTAATTGAATAAATACCAAGATTGAGCACTGTTCCCCTTCCTAACTGGCATGAAGATGTAATCCAAAATGGTTATCTAAAATAGTTTGGATTCCATCATAACAGAATAAGTGCATTTGAGAATGTTAAAATGAAATGTGGGTGGGTTTTTTATTTTACCTTTTTATTGATCACTATTCAGACAAGAAAATATTACAATTGTCACTCTGGATCATGGGATCAAAAAAGATCAAACTACTTCCAGCGCAATCCAGGTCATATTATATCCTCAGTTCAGATCAGACTAGATCACATCAGATCATGACTGTACATCTAATTGTTTGAAGATTTATATGAGCTTCATCTGACTGTTTTTTCTTTGCTTCTTTTATAGTCCAGTACACAGAAAAATGAACAATAGGAAGAACTAATTGATTTGACATCCAGCCATGAGTCCCTTCTCCTTAGAGCTTCCTCCAACATGATGTGTTAGATGTGTTAGACCAATCACTTACAATTTGCAAAATGCCTAGGCAGTGTGTTTGTTACCTGCAATGCTGGGAATCTGAGTGTTATAATTCTAATATATCTGGAAGGCATTAGTGATCGGACAAAGTTGATCTGAGCTAAGAGCTGAATTTCATGTTGACCAAAAAACAAGCACTCCTGTTTGGAAGAGTGGAAATCAACATTAATAAGATGTTCCAAGTAAGATTAAGAGCAAAGATCTTAAACAGCAGTAATTAGCATGAGCATCCCTGACATCTGAAGATGATGGAAGTTGATTGGGAAAATGATGGAAGTCAGAGATAGCAAAGTTATGTTAAAGCAAACCTAGAATGAGGAGTATTCTTCTCAAAAGCAGCAAGCACACCCTGTTTGCTCCCAGTGCAGGAAGGACAAGCAGAATCAATGGAACACATATTCATTAAAATATATATCAGGGGTGTCAAACTCATGGCATCACAGCAGCATCACGTGACATATTGGGATTTTTTTCCCCTTTGCTAAACCAGGTGGGGGTGGGACCAGCCCGTGATGCACCTGGCCCGTGGGCAGCAAGTTTGACACCCCTGGTCTAAGCAAAGGGCCAAGGGAGAGGGGGTTGTTTTTTCCTGAGAGATGGATGATGAAATGAACATGACCAAAAATTGAATATGGAGTGGAGTGGAGAAATTATGAATACAACTGGAAAATAGGGACAGAAAGCTAGAAGGGAGGAGAAATCAGCCTTGTTTGCCAACAACAAAAAGAGGTAGTTTAAAAGCAAGTAAGCAAAATTAATTGCATTCACTACAGAGTTCCAAATTTAAAGTCCACAATCTGAAAAGAATTCGGTGGAGGGGGGATTAATTATATAAACTTTACAATTGTCAAATAGGAGGTACTTGAAAGGCTACATTACAATCAGGATTATAGTAATAAAAACAAAGGCGTATATTCTTCAGACAGTTATTTGGTAAAGCAAAGACTCCTTGAGTATATCTGGTAATTTCATGGACCCGGCCATCTGGATTTTTGTGCTGTTGCCATCTTCCCAGATGTCTTTTTCACCCACTCCAGCTCCTGCACCCAACCATGATTTTTCCTGGTCTTTCCCTTTTTCTTGACTCATTCTTTCATTCATTTGTTTTGCAATTCAGTCTTCATTCATTTGGCCTCTCTGTGCAGATAAATCATTTCAATGTAACTCTTGTAGTTTGTCAGTTTGTCACTCACTTTTGCATTCAATCCACATTCATTCAGCACCCATCCATTCTTGATCCCCTCTTTTCTTATTGCACCACTTCTAAAGCATCACCATTTCACTTGCATCTACATATTACTAAAACTCTTTTGTCTGTGTGATTGTTTGTAACCTTCAGCTGGGCTAAACAGTGCATCAAAGACAATGATTTTTCAACCCAGGAACCTCAAATGGGCTAGCTTGCAAATATCAGGACTGTGGTGGGATTCAAATTTTTTTACTACCGGTTCTGTGGGTGTGGCTAGGTGGGCATGGCCATGTGAGTGGGTGGACATGGCCTTTTTTGCAGCACCCCCCCCCATTTTGGGGCCTCAGGGAAGCCTCCTGGGTAAAGCAGTAAGACAGCAACGGGAATCCCAGCACAGCTGATCATAGGAACAGCTGATTGTCAGGAGGGGGGGAAGAAATACCTTAAGGAATGACTGGGCAGGGAAGAACATAGTCAGTGATGTCGGGCATGCGCATGAGTGATAAGGACTGACTGGGCAGGAGGGGAGGGGTGACCGGGTTGGCAGTGTAGCCAGCCAGAAGTTACTACCGGTTCACCGACCCACACCAAATCCTTGCTACTGGTTCGTGTGAACCGGCTGAATACCACCACTGATCAGGACTCATTACTCCCCTGGAAATGAACATTGGGGAAATTGTTGCTGTTTCAACATTGACAAACTGCTGCTGCTTCAATGCCACCATGCTGCCACAGTTCAGCCATAGTCATGTGATCCTCATTTCTAAAGCTGCCTGACAATTTCTCACAAGTCAGTGGGAAAGCTGATATGCATCTTAAAAAAAAAATCAAAGCATATTTTTGTCTTTAATTGTAAAACCAAAACAATAGCAAGCCATCTGCAGTCATTCTGTTTTCTGTTAAGATAAGGAAACAGGTCTGAAAGACAGAGGAATTCTCTGATGATGGGCTCCAGAAGAAGCCTGAAAGCTTGGAAGAATAAACCTTTGGTCCTAGTGATTGACTCAGATTGGACCAGTGGTGCGATTGAATTTTTTTTACTACCGGTTCTGTGGGCGTGGCTTGGTGGGCGCAGGCAGGGGAAGGATACTGTAAAATCTCCAGTCAGAGGTGGTATTTGCCAGTTCTCTGAACTACTCAAAATTTCCACTACCAGTTCTCCAGAATTGGTCAGAACCTGCTGAATACCATCTCTGGATTGGACCCTACATGATCCAATGAGTCACAGATAGTCTATTTCTTTCTATATTACTCCTGGCACATCTGATTTTCTTTCTAATTTAATTATATTGCTTAATTGTAATCTTTTATGGACAAGTTTTTCTTTTTTTTCTTTTTGTCCTTCAAAAGAATACAGAATTTTGTGGCTCTTTCATGACTCATAAATGTATTGTATCATAAACTTCTGAAGAATGTAGTCATTTCTATTTCATTTGATATTACTGAATTTAAAAAACACATCTTTAGATAGCCATACTAAGCTAATATAAACCATAATTATGTATTTATCAAAATACATTGCCTGCTTTTTCTGGTATGTATTTCTTACACAAGTTATTAGCAGCAAACAACACAAAAGCAGCAGCAACATAATATACCACAGTTCAGTTAAATCATTTAATAAGCACTGTGTGTCTAAGTTATTAATATTATAATTGGTTCTAATAAGCCCTCTCCTTGTAGAATTTATATTTCAAATGGCTGTACTGTATTATTTAAAAGTGTATTTTAAATAATATTATATCTTTTATTCATACTTTTAATTATTTTTGTCAGCATCTTAGAATATTTCTTAATGGAAAAATGGAATAAAATATTAATAATATTAATGATGGTATTACTGTGATGGAAGTCTTATTATATACCAAACTGTGCATAATAATACAGAATTAACTAGATAAATCCATGCTCTGATGAGCTTCTATTATAGATTTTGGTAGAATGGAGAGGGCAATAAGAAAAGAGACAGGGGAAAGAGCAGTTTGATGTTTAAAATAGTCCTAGATTGGGCATTCTAAGAGCTATGTATAATCTGTGTTTACCTCTGTCTCTAGGGTAGGGATGTGATCAACCTACAGAAAGTGAGGTTCAGGCACCTAAAGGTATTTTGCCAGAATCATAAGGCTACAAAAGAAGGCCACCGTAGTTTGCTTCTCCTGTGAGAACTCCAGTGTTGGAGAAGATGGAAGGAGAGATACCAAACAAGACTGATAGTCCATTGGATATTGCCTCCCTGTTCCTTGACAGCCCCGAGAGAAAAAGATTACACAAGCTACAAGACAGTGTAATTATTTCCTTCCTCAGTGGAAGGGAAACAATTAAAGAAAAGGAAAACCTTATTCAAAAAAAAAAAAAGACCCATCGCTATCCATCAATTTTTAATTCTTGTTAAAAACCTCTTCAGGAAGTTCTTTGCAGAACATGAACAAAATGGCCGTTGCCCAAGGCCAAGTATGTGATGGGTAAAGGTGACATGGCTAGATCAAAGAGTCCAGATAGAGCCATTATCAAAACACCATGCCTTCTGCATCCAAAGCTGAGAAATGATGGCCAACGGTGTTATTGTGTAAGGATGGGAGCAAGATATATAGGATTTAAATCCTCTGATACGATCTGATTTAAATATAGATTCATTTCTAGGTCTTGCATTTGCTGAACTTCTTCATGAATTAGGGACTCCTTGCTATATGCAATAAAAGACCATTGAAGTCCACAAGTCTTAAAGTTGCCAAGTTTGGAGACCTCTGATTTAAGCAGTGTTTTTAAGTCTTGCTCTGCTATTCCTGAGTGTAGATATCTGTTTCAAAATCAATATGTATTTTCATGCTGCGGGCAAGCTGTGACAAATTGAGGGCACTTTGTACCACTTCAGAATCTGCGCTTGATCCATTTATTCTCACCACATTGGTTTCTAGGAGGTATGTCTATTTACCTCTGGTTCTATTACAGTAGTACTGAACTCAATTTTTCTTTGAAATGCAGTTTATGAAGAAAGCCTGTTGCTACGATAAAAGATCAGAAAAAATCTTGTCTTGCCTTGTTTCCTGACCTCAAGTCAGCCACGGGTCTCTCTCTCTCTTCCTACTCAAGGCCAGGGAGGTTGAGCAATCTTTTCCTGGAGCTTTCAATATCACTTACTGCATAATTATTAGGAAACTGCCCTCCTTAGCACCTTCACTGCAATTGCATGACCCACATACAGTTATGGTCACTGCTATTGTGAAAAAGAATATAGTTGAAAAATTGTTAAAATGCTATCATTTGAAGGTGGGGGGAGGATGTTATTACTTCTCAGCCTACTTTTAGGGTGGAGCACTGCTGATTGAATGGAATCTTTTGACTAGCTACAGAAAGAATAGGCAGGCTCTGGTGGGCTTGAAGCAGAGGTGGTATTCAACCGGTTCTCACCTATTCGGGAGAACCGGTAGTGGTGATTTGGCATGGGTCGCAGAACTGGTAGCGACCCCTGGCTGCTACGCCCCCAAACAGGGTCGCCCAGTTGCCTGCTTATACCATTCACTCTCCTAGCTTTCCCCACATGGTGCCATGGCGCAGCTCAGGCGGATGTCCCAGGGCTGCTGCACATGCGTACTGCGTGTGCAGCTGCTACACATGCAGTACGCATATGCAACAGCCCCAGGACATCTACCTGCCTGCCTGCCCTCCCGGAGCATATTTTCTGCCTTCTACTGGCTGACGTGCCTCTTCTAGCCGAGCCTGGCCCAGCCAGCCAGCAGGTGAGTGGGCAGATGTCCTGGAGCTTCTCCTTTGTCCCGATATGCCTGCAGCAGCCCCTCGAGCCGGCTGAGCCAGGAGTCCACTGTTCCCAGGCTTCTACTCTCCCGTGCTTGGTCGATGCCTCTTCACCTTGCCTGAAGCAGCTGGTCCTCCTGCCCCACACCCTCCCCTCCCTTGCCTGGCCTGAGAAGGTAAGGGTGACGGCAGGGTATAGTGAAGTGGCTGGGTCCCTGTCTTCCCCTCTCTCTCCCCCACTCTGTGTGTGTGTGTGTGTGTGTGTGTGTGTGTCTCCCTCAAAGCTGTGGCTGGGCTTTCCTTGGTGCTGTTTGCTATTTTCATTTCTTCTTTTTGGAAGTCCAGACTGGCTGAACAAGGATCGCTAGCCACGCTGGAAGCGTCTCTTCAGTCGACCCATCTCCCTCTCCCCCTCCTCTCACAACTGGCAGCCGTGGCAGGGCCGGGAGGATGGTGTGCACGCCCAAGGAGGAGAAAGAGGAGAAGGGTCACCCAAAGGGATGCTTCCAGCGCAGCTGGCAGTCCTTGTTCAGCCAGTCTTGATTCCAAAAAGAAAAAATGAAAATAGCAAAGAGGAAAGCCCAGCCACGGCTTTGAGGGACACATACAGACACACAGAGAGTGTGGGAGAGAGAGGGGAAGATAGGGAAGAGCACTTGGCCAGCCGTGGTTTTGAGAGAGAGAGGGAAAAAGAGGGAATGAGAGAGGAAGGGTGAAGGACAAAGAAGAAAAGAAAGAGAAAAGAGAAAGAAAGAAAAAAGAGGTCCGGCGGCATTTGTGCAAAGTGCTGCAGCTGGCGATCTTTGTTCAGCCAGTCTTGATTCCAAAAAGAAGAAATGAAAAGGAAAGCCCAGCCGAGGCTTTGAGGGAGACACACACACACACACACACACACACACACACAGAGTGGAGGAGAGAGAGGGGAAGATAGAAGATAGAAGAGCGCTTGGCCAGCCGTGGCTTTCAGAGAGAGAGGGAAAAAGAGGGAAAGAGAGAAAAAGAGGGAATGAGAGTGGAAGGGAGAAGGGTCTTCTAGTCCAACCCTCTGCTCAGGCAGGAAAACTGAGGATGCCAAGTCAGAATAATCTATACCAGGGGTCTCCAACCTTAGCATCTTTAAGACTTCTGGACTTCAACTCCCAGCAGAATTTTGGGAGTTGAAGTCTACAAGTCTTAAAGTTGCCAAGGTTGCCTGCCCTATACCATTTCAGAGAAATGCTTGTCCTGTCTCTTCTTGAAAACCTCCAGTGTTGGAGCATCCAGAACTTCTGGAGACAAGCAGGTCCACTGGTATTGTTCTCACTGTCAGGAAATTTCTCCTTAGTTTTAGGTTGCTTCTTCTTTGTTCAGTTTCGATCCCTTGCTTCTTGTTTTGTCTTCTGCTGCTTTTGAAACTACATTGCCCCCCCTTCTTTGTGGCAACCTCTCAAAACCCTGTTTTGTGACCTGCCTATCACACTCTTGGACAAAGCATGTGAGCCATTTCCTCCTTTCAGTGATCCATAAAAGTATATCTATAGTATGTGGATGCAGATAATAAAGTTGAAAAAAGGTGAATTTTTTTACAGAAATATAGATACATTGAGGCTGGGGGTAACAAGGAGTGGCTGGGAAGGAAGGGACTGGGCCAAACGCCCCTTGACATGAGTGATGTTGGGTTGGCCATGCCCACCCAGTCACATGACCACCAAGCCACGCCCACCCAGTCACATGACCACCAAGCTACACCCACCAAATAAGCCACGCCCACAGAACCGGTAGTAAAAAAATTTGAATTCCACCACTGGCTTGAAGTATTGAGTTCTCCGCAAGCAATATACACATGACATGATAGCAGTGTGTTCCAATATCTTAGGGGCTGCCACAAAGAAGAGGGAGTCAAGCTATTCTCTAAAGCACCTGAGGGCAGGACAAGAAGCAGGTGATGGAAAGTAATCAAGAAGAGAAGCAACTCAGAACTAAGGAGAAATTTCCTGATAGTTAGAACAATTAATCAGTGGAACAACTTACCTCCAGAAGTTGTGAATGCTAGAAGTTTTAAAGAAGATATTGGACAATCATTTGTCTGAAATGGTCTGAAATACCATTACTTTCCTGCCTGGCCAGGGGGTTGGACTAGAATACCTCCAAGGTCCCTTCCAACTCTGTTATTCTACTCTAATGTACTCTACTCTACTGTACTCTACTCAATTCAATTTGATTCAATTTGATTCAATTCGATTCGATTCGATTCTAATACGTTTACAACTATAGAGACAGACATGGACAAATAATGAAAGTGATTCTGGGTCACTTTTAATTGTTCTGGGTAGGATTGGGTGGTGGAAATTCTGGTGGTGTTAAAGTGCCTTGGGAAAGAGTCCACAGGTAGTCCTCGACTTACAACAGTTCATTTAGTGACCTCTCAAAGTTACAGTGATCCTTTCAAAAAGTGACTTATGACTATTTTTCACATTTATGATCATTGCAGCATCCTCGTGGTCACATGATTTACATTCAGATTCATATTTATGACAGATCCCAGGGTCATGTGATTATATTTTGTGACTTTCTGACAAGCAAAGTCAATGGGGAAGCCAGATTCACTTAACAACCATGTTACTAATTTAACAACTGCAGTGATTCGCTTAACAAATGTGGCAAGACTCGTAAAATGGGGCAAAACTCACTTAACAAATTTCTCACTTGGCAACATAAATTCTGGGCTCACTTGTGGTCATAAACTGAGGACTACCCATATTAGCATTGTACAAAATCAAGTACAGAAACTTTGACAGGACTTGGCCAAAATCCCTCGGCAAGCCTCTTTAAATGCACTGAAGTTGATATTTATTAAGAAGCAGAGTTCCTAGAAAAGAGGCTTTCCCTGAAACAGATTTTAGAGAGTTCACCTGAAATTTAAGATTGATTAAACTTTATAATTATAACATCAATGCCAGGAATTATTTTTCCCAAAACTATAAAATTCAGCATGCAGAGAATATACAAGACAGTGACAGTAGGTTCAATGACATTGCATCCCAAATTCTATATTAAATATCATTACTTTAAACTTCTTCACAGTTTAATTATTGAAATAAAAAAGCATTCTCCTACTGATAACGCTGCTAATAATAATGTCACTTCTGAGAACTAATCTGCAGTATTAGCATCTTCATTCAACCACATCAAATTTAGTTGAAAATCAAAGTTCGCTCTGCGCCAATTTTCAGTATCATTTTGGAACCACAGAACTAATCGAGCAGTTGGAATGGTGTTTTAGGTTCTTAACAAACATAGGGAAAACATGTTGAAAGAGAGGAAAGCCCCTTCACACCACCTTATATGGCCATAGCCCATTCCATCAATTAGTTTAGGCCACTTTAATCTCATCTACCATTGGAACAGCAATGCTTATTCCTAACTGGCCTACAGCCCCCAAACATCTGAAAGCTGGCCTAGGGAAGCTTTTAAAGGCATCCTGGAAAAAGGTGGTGGGTAATTATATCTGTACTGCTGTCCAAAAAAGTAATAAATATGTTTGTAAAATCACCAACAGCTCAGCTTCAAGAAGATGTTATCTTTACCTATACTTATTCTCTTGTTTTGTACCAAGGATCTTGGCCCAGTTTAGGCAGTGAATCTCACTGAACATTCTTCTGTTGACCTACTTCCTTTTGTTATAATCATCTTTCATGAGCTTCTAAATCATTTTGTGTCAGAATTATTTAATAATAATGGATCTAATTATACCTTGGGTGAAGTTGCTGGACTCCCAACACAATTGATTATATTTAATATCTTGATAGTCACATATATGAAAAAGTGGAAATCGAATCTCTTTTCTAGACACACATACCAAAGGAGAAGTCACATGGTTGGGTGGTGATGGAGTTGAAGACTAAATTCTACGAGACTGGTTAAAGGATCTATGGTTAGCATGAAGAAGAGAAGGATGTGAGGAGACCTAATAACAATTTTCTAATAATTGTCAGACAGTCACAGTATTCTCCCTACATCCCAAGAGTAGGACCAATGCAGGGGTGGGATTCTACCAGTTCGCACCTATTCGCTAGAACCGTTTGTTAACATTCTAAGCAGTTCCGAGAACCGGTTGCTAAAGGAAATTACTGGCCTAATCCTGTAAGGAAGGCAGGAAGGAAACATTCTGGTGTTGCTTACAGAAACTGCCTCTCTGTTAACCCTTATTACGTTCTTGGCAGGATTAGACTTCCTGTCTCAGGATCTTTTCTGGAGTTTTTTTCTCCTCCTTTGCTGGTACTTTGCTTGTGTGGAGTGACCATTCAAAGTTACAATGGCACTGAAAAAAGTGACTTATGACCATGTTTCACACTTACGACTGTTGCACCATCCCCACAGTCATGAGAGGAGATGCATGCCTTGATGTGAGTGATATTGATTTGGCCATGCCCAGCCAATAACATGACCCCCAAGCCATGTCCACCCAGTCGCATGACCACCAAGCCACGCCCACCACCTAAGCCACGCCCACAGAACCGGTTGTTAAAATTTTTGAATCCCACCCCTGGACCAATGGGTAGATTTTTTTTACAAAGAGAGTTCCAAACTTGAAGAGTTAAGATTTCCTGACCATGAGTGGTATTAAGCAATGGAGGTTGGACTACAAGACCTTCAGTGAGCCTTCCAACTCTATGATCCTATGAATCATTGTTTAAAAAAATTTTCTCCAGATATTAAATAATAAGTTGCTTCTATATATATTATCAAAATAAATATTGCCCAGAACTTCTGTAAAACAGAACGAATAAGTTGCTTTGAATTCTCATTGCTCAGAATATAAATATAATAAATGGTAGATAAATAGTGAGAAGACATGAAAGCAGTCTTCTAATGATTGATTGTAGTGTCCCTAGTTTTAAAAACAAGACAGTGATTGGGTGCAACTTCCAGTTAATCAGCTATGTGGGGTTATTACCCTAAAACAACAGAATATTGACAATCCTAATTTTCAACAAAGAAAGCAGGAGAAAATAAAATGCAAATATCATTTTCCAATTAGTGAGCTAATTAACACATACATATTTTTTTTAAAAAAGGTCTTTTTATTTTATAACTGCTAAACAACTTGCCAATGAAAGAATATCTGCCAGATTCTTCTTTGAGCGTTCATTATAGAACAGTGCTCCTTTGATATCCTGTGCATGAAGATAGACTGCAGGACAAGCCAAGGATCCACCTAGCATCTAGCTATCTGCTGCCCAGCTGTATCCCTCTTGAACTTCTGGGTTTTATCACTAGGCTAGTAATAGAAACCCCACTACACACACCGTCTGGCATCAGGGGCCTGGGTGGATTCAAGAAGTGCCAGGAGGTCATGAGTTCCATGGCCATCATGGGCTTGTCAAGGTAACCTCTGGTTCAACACATATTGATGATCACAGGTTGGACCTCATTTTTGCCTTGGAGCAGTGGCTATCTCATCATTATCATCATCATCATCATCTTTTAATGACTCCATAATCCCTGGCAGGGTGGAGTCTGGGCAACTGAATGGAGCTGAATGATTACTGATCGGATGCCCTTCCTGTCGCTAATGCAGAGTTATATTCAGCAGATATATTCTCATCGTGCCCAGAGAGAGAAATATTTGCCTCTACTTAGGAGCAGTGACTATATGATAGGGGATTAATTCCTTCCTTCCCTCATTCCTTTGTTTAATCAGATTTGACCCTGGTCAGAGAGACTGACTGCTCCCCAGAATCCTCATAGGGCAATTGGACAATTCCACATGATCTTTTCCAGACATTTAATGGATCCAGATGGTTTCCAGGCAGTTTCAACAAATGAAAATAAAATCAAGTCAAGTCAAGTGAAACCATTGGCAAGAGAATGCAACCTAATCCTTGACATCAGAGCCCCTGAGCAGTCTCTCATTCTTGGTGCACCACAGTTTAACAAGGATCATCAAGAAATGAAGGGGCACAAAAGTGAAATTTTAAGCAATAATGAAGGAAGATAAAACATGAATCTGATCAAACATGGGAATATTTCCATTTTGTGGAATTATGCCATGTCTCTCCTATTCCATAAGTGGGCTGCCATCCAGCTATCTTTTTTATAGTGGCTAATTCCCTGGTAGGAAGCAACAAATATAAAGATCTCTCCTTAGCAGCTATGACAAAAGTGCATGAAACTGAGCATTAAAATTACTCAAAGTTGTTAAAGTTGTGATTCTATGCTGGCAGAGTCTCTAGATATAACTGGACCCAGATTGGCAATCTTGCCATATTTTCTCAGTAGTAACTGGTGGTCCTTACTACTACTGCTGATGTCAAAAGGCAGCAGTAGCAGGACCAAACCTTTGGAAGAGTAAATCAGACTGACCCCCCTTCCTGACTGTACTGAGGAAAATGCTAAATACTGAACACTTTTGTAGAGCATTTAGAATTTAGAGTTATCCATTGATGTATACTGACATCATGTTTTATGTGTTATTTTAGTTGTTTTTAATTAGAAGGATGTTTTAGCCTTTTTTGTGTACCATTTGTAAATTGGGGTAGGTAGGTAGGAAGGAAGGAGAAAGGCA
Organism: Bungarus multicinctus; assembly: GCA_023653725.1. Taxonomy (NCBI): domain Eukaryota; kingdom Metazoa; phylum Chordata; class Lepidosauria; order Squamata; family Elapidae; genus Bungarus; species Bungarus multicinctus. The sequence goes on along the minus strand of CM042842.1, from coordinate 30,455,956 downwards.
GGCAGGCAGGCAGGCAGGCAGGCAGGCAGGCAGGCAGGCAGGCAGGCAGGAAGGAAGGAAGGAAGGAAGGAAGGAAGGAAGGAAGGAAGGAAGGAAGGAAGGAAGGAAGGAAGGAAGGAAGGAAGGAAGGAAAGAAGGAAGGGGCTTCATAGCTTTCCAAGTACATCAATAAAAGGGAGGGGGAAATGAAAAAATGAGATAGGAACCATCTTTAAAACGTATTTTGTTATTTAGCTAGGTTTTCTGCTATTGCTGATTTATTCAATATCATGTGAATTTTATGTGTTATTTTAGTTGTTTTTAATTAGAAGGATGTTTTAGCCTTTTTTGTGTACCATTTGTAAATTGGGGTAGGTAGGTAGGAAGGAAGGAGAAAGGCAGGCAGGCAGGCAGGCAGGAAGGAAGGAAGGAAGGAAGGAAGGAAGGAAGGAAGGAAGGAAGGAAGGAAGGAAGGAAGGAAGGAAGGAAGGAAGGAAAGAAGGAAGGGGCTTCATAGCTTTCCAAGTACATCAATAAAAGGGAGGGGGAAATGAAAAAATGAGATAGGAACCATCTTTAAAACGTATTTTGTTATTTAGCTAGGTTTTCTGCTATTGCTGATTTGTTCAATATCATGATGTGTTTGTGGGCATACAAATGATAACATGATACAAGCATGTTTTATTTTGTTTCAATAAAAAAAAAGAGTGGGGGACTATTTTATTTTCAAAATTGGCCCAAAGTTTATGCGAGTTTGTTTTGCAAAAGTAGGCATTTTTGCATAAGAACTTATTGCCCTCCCTCTTCAACACCAAATCACTGCTGCCTGACACCCCACCAAGCAAGCTGCTACTTAACATCGACTAAAGTGATACTTACACTTTATACTATCCTGTAAATTTCAGCTCAAAATGTGGCAATTAACAAAACAAACTGAGATCATTTTTGAACAAATGTCCCAAATTTGCTTCTCCAACAATAAGGCAATCACAACACTCCTCAATGACACATTTTTTATCCCGTTGAGCTCCTGCCGCTCAGTCCCTAGCTCCTGCCCACCTAAGAATTCAAAACCATGCAATATTACGAGTAGATCAATGGGTACCACTTTGGTGAGGGGGCGTTGAACCCATCTGTGTCCGTTTGTGAAGAGAGTAGAGGCCAGCACTGGACCGGCTGGATGCGAGGCATGATGATATGAGGTGAGGCAAAGCAAGACTGGCAGAGAAACCAGGAAGACCTGTAACCTGAGTGCAGCTAGTTAATTGGTGTAAAGCTAGTTGCTCTCCAAGGATAGATACACAAACGCTGAGCAGAATGAACAAGCAATCTAGGCTGTCAGGACTGCACTGTGTCTAGCTTGCAGATTTCCCTGACATTGTATGCCACACGCTAAATAAATGCACACTTTAGAGCATTTTTGCTTTTATCAACCACACTCACAATGGACTGTCACAATCTTTAAAGCAATTTTCCACTTTTATAAGTTTTATAAGATATTCAAACTCATTGTTTCAAAGATGAGGCGTTAATATCAAATTCCTTTAACAAGGGGCCAGTGACTGTTTCCTCAAACCTCTAACAGTTGTGGAAGCACCAATCATATTGGAAGAAAATCATGCAAGGAACAAACGCTTAAAGTGAGCAAATTGCCAAGAAAAAAAAATGAGGTTAATCTAATTTGTAAAACAACATTTACAAGTACCACCTTTCCTGCTTAGAAAGATTCCATTATCAGCTTGAGCAGACCAGATGTATCATACTGGGTTCAGTGAAACATCAATAGCCTTTGTAGGCTGTTTACTATGTTCTATAGTTCTATGCACTGAGGCAACTACATTTTCTGATTTTATCTGTGACGGCTATATAGATGCAAGAAGGCCAGGGTTTGTTTTTTTTCTTTATGATTAGTATAGCAACTATAGTCTGGAAAAAAAAGGAGGAAAGCAAATACTGGTCATGAGTCTAGACCAGGGGTCTCCAAATTTGGCAATTTTAAGACTTGTAGACTTCAACTGGCGGGAGAATTCTGGGAGTTGAAATCCACAAGCCTTAAAGTTGCCAACTTTGGAGACCCCTGGTCTAAAACTACCTGTAGCCCAATGCAGGCCTATAATTAGAGTCATCCCATTCTGAATGGAACATGGTGAATATTGTGATCCACAATACTGAGAAAAATGATTCTGGGAGGCTGATGTAGCCTTCTTCTGACATGTCCAGGCAATTCAAAAGCTTGGCTGAAAGGCAGAATAATGGTTCTATCATTACAGCTAATAGTACTCCTCCCCCCACCCCACCCCCCAAAAAAAAACGTAATAGCTCAGAAAAAAATCTGACAGGAATCTGAAGTCCGAAAGAGTTGTCGTTTCACTGTAAAAGAAGGTAGACCTAGCCTTGGGAATAAGGAAACATTGAGCAAACCGTTTAAACCTTACTCTGTCCTGAGAAAGAGAAAAGTATGAAAAAGAAAATCATTTTTTTTTCTTTTGCTTTGTATAAGATGGGAAACAGAGGAACTCTGACAGGTATTCTGTTATTATACCCTTTAACAATAAAGCAGTGTTCCTGGAAACCTTTTGCTATGCCTCTTTTCTTCACTGTGTTTACCTTGAAGGTTTGACATCAATCCTGAAAAACTGTTCGAGTCAGATCTACATTGTTTTAAACTTCCCCAGTCTGATGTTCTTCAGATAGGACTACAGCTTGCAGCTCCTAAGAAATCTCTTCTATTTGGGAATTTTGTGGCTGCATAGCTTAAGCACATTGGGATGATAAGAAAGTGGCCCTAAACCACCAATTGCAAAAGGAGTGTCAACACTGTCAAATAGCCAAAATTAAGAACTGGTTCTTTAAATATTTGGTTAGGCTAAGGATGAGTTATAGGTTTTAAAAGTTGAACACACTAAAGTACTATAGAACATTGAAAATACAAAGAAACTAGATCATGGAGTAGCAATTGTTATTCTGACGTGAATTACTTAATTCAAACATGTCTTCCATATTGCAAATTATAATAGTTGGCTTATCCACAATTAAAGGGAACATATTTTAAAAGTAGAATCAGTATGTCAGTATCTGAACAATGGCAAAAGTGAACCACATGTCTCCACAATTTGCTGCAGAATTCCAAGTGAGTCATTCTAGAACCCATGATTCTTGTTGTTGGGCTCAATCTATTTTCATATTTAATCTTTCAGCAAGTATGTTCCCCAGCTTCCAATTAAATAAAAAAACACTACCAAAAGAACATCCTTTTGACAAAAGTTACTATATTTATTAGAGCACAAGCTTATGGTTTGGTGAGCTAGTGGGATACTGGAACTTTTAATTATGTCTTGGGTATGAAGCCAACTGGTTGGCTTTGGGTCAATCAAGTTCTCTCAGCCATAGCAATAAGAACAAAATAGCAAACTACTTGTTAAAATGTTGACAAAATGCTGCAAAATCTAATCCAGACAGTGGCCAGGAATCAAGAGTGATTGAAAGTACAATACACACAAAAGTGGAAAGCTGCATGATTTGCCTTCTTGTGGCACTGTTTTAATACTTTCTTTGCCATTCTGTATTTTAGTACCACATTAGAACCAGAAACTTTTAAAACAACACAAGCATTAGCAGATGTCCTTCTCTTCCAACCCTTATATAAATAGTTATCTTCACAAAAAACTATTTATATATTCACCTACCGATGATTGGTTCCTAAAAAGAGTAGCTCTAAGCATGGTACTAATAGTTAATGCCTTTGAAACTCACAAATTTTAACCAACCCCATATTTCTCTGTTTCTAGAAGTGGCAGTTTATATTTAGACCAATATAAATAATAGTTATTTGAATATTTAAAATGTTTTTTGTTATTATTGTTATTGTTATATTAGGAGAGGGTTTGACTTTTATTATTCATTTGTTATCTTTCTTTTCTTGTATTCTTGTTGGTTTCTCTGACCACTCGTTTTGGGTGGAAATCTACAGTAAAATAGACAAGAATCTTCCCACATTGGACTTTCAAGTTTCAAGTGATTGTTCAAACAAATACAGGTTGGTATCTATTTCTAGATACAGAGTTTTGAGGGAAAGAGGGGAGAAGGCAGAAAATTACAAACCGTTCCTAGGGAATAGATTTTTATGTAACCCAAGTAACCTGTTTAATGGAACCATAATGGAAAAAAGCAATGAAAGGAAGTAATGAGTTTTTTAGTGTCACGTGTCTTTACTCTCTGAAGGATTCTGTGAAATCTAAAAGATTGTTGACTTCCTATATCAAACTTAGCAAACTTCCTGTATCAAAGTAAGCATTTGAAGGATTTGTGGGGGTGGGGAGAGAATCAGTGTGAAAATTATACTTTGAAACCTTTAATTTACCTTCAGTTGCTTACATTTAAAGTGGCAGAGTTACATGTGTCTTAGTTAATAGTTTTCTAGTTTCCATTAAAACACCTTCTTCGGGGGAAAAAAATCCATCAATTTCTTGTTGAAAGCTGTAAAAACATGAATCAATTCTTACTATTTTCCCCACTTATGGTATTTGTCATAAGAGGGCTGAAGGAGGAGGAGAAGGAGAAGAAGGAAAAGAAGCAGCAGCAGCAGCTGTAAGGCAGTTTCTCTCATGAGCATCTCACAGAGAGACAAATTCTGTGACTGTTAATAATACAAATAACTGATTCTGTTTGTGCTTACCAGAATGGAAGTGTGTGAATATGTGGCCTTAGAAGGGGCCAAATGAGACATGTCTGTGAACAAACAACAGAAACAAGGAAGCAACAATTAGTCAGGCCTAAGGGACTAACTATGTGTCACTTACTAATATGTTTTATTGTGCCCACACACTTTTCTTAAGCAAGCACGTGTTCAAAGAGAGAAAAATTTAAAATGGAGATATAGTGATACCTAGAAGGCATGTTTAGTTCTTTCCTCACCCACCCTTTCAGTGCTCAAAATAAAACATTGTATTTGCATACAAAACCTTTGCCAGACCAATTCTCAAATACAGCTAGTCCGCCTGGAACCTACACTGTATATCAGACATTAACACAATTGAGCGAGTTCAGAGGTATTTCTCGAGAAAAGTTCTCCACTCCTCCATTCACAATAGAATTCCCTATGCCTCCAGGCTCAAAATTTGGGGCCTGGACAATTTAGAACTGTGTCACCTGCAGTCCGATCTAAGTATAGTTCACAAAATTCTCTGCTATAGCATCTTGCCTGTCAATGACTTCTTCAGCCTCAATCACAATAATACACGGGCAAACTGATACAAACTCAAGGTAAACCACTCATTATGCTCGATTGCAGAAAATATGACTTCAGCAACAGAGTGGTCAACACCTGGAATGCCCTACCTGACTCCATTGTTACAGCCTCAATCCCTCATAGCCTCAGCCTTAAACTGTCTACCGTGGACCTCACCCCATTCCTAAGAGGTCCTTAAAGGGGCGTGCATAAGCACACCAGCATGCCTACCATCCCTGTCTTACTATCCCCATTTATCTGTATTTACTCTCTTGTTCTTGTTTAAGTTTGTACGTATACTTGTTATCTTGTACATGTTTGACAAACAAATAAAAAATTAAAAAATAAATATTTATTGGAGGCACAATGGTAATGGGTTCAAAGATGAGAGTGCTGGAAGGGCTTTGAACTGCTCACTGCTCTACTTTCGAAGTACTGTTAGATCTCTTTTTTTACCTTAATCAAAATGCTTAAAGGTACTTGCAGTTTTGGCAAATCTATTGCTGAATATGCAACAGTCCATGTAGATACATGACTACTAACAAACATTACAAATTACTACAACTAGCATAGCATTTGAGATCCAGGTGCTAGTCTAACCTCACTCTTTGGTTAGGGTTAGTCATTCTATCTCAGCCCAACCTACCTCAGTGTTGGTATGCAGGAAAAATGGATCTTCTATTATTTTCAGGTATGAATACATACCAAACAAAAATGCCAAATACCTTTTAAAGGAAATAGGATTCAGCAAGGCCCAAAGAATCCCAACTCTAGGGATTCTTCAAAGATACATTTTCAGAAACTAATGCATTTAAAATGACACCATTTCATTTTTTCTTTCAACAAACCCCAACTATCCATACCCCCCAAATTTTGTACTCATCTTGTGCATTATTTATTTATTTCACAGTTTGTAGGTCACATACTCACTAAGCTCTGTGTTGGCTTGCACTGCTATAAACATAAAACTATAGTGCTTGTAGAAAACCAATGATGCTCCCATGAATGCATGTTACTCTAATGAACCTGTTAGAACCAGTTAGTAGGCAGGCAGCTGTGTTCTGTGATTTGTAGGTCACCTTCAAGGTCAGCCTCCTGCAGAATTGTTTAGTCTGATAAATGACAAGTCATTGTCTTCTATGCCTTCTGGAAGGTAAAACTAGCCTACCGTTGAATTCAGTCAATGATTGTCTTGGCCATGGCCTCCTTCTGTTCTATCGTATATTTCTCCAGATGAATTTTGCCTGTATTAGTAACCGTTGCACACTCTGCCCTCCTATAATAAAGTGACTAATCAGAGTGATACTGTTCCTACTCTTCAGCATTGTGAATTTCTTTGGGTAGTCCAGCTTTCAGAATTAAGCAGAGTCAAGCTATACTCAATTGAGAATACTCAATTATGTATAAAACTAAATGTCTTGATAGGGATGGTGTAGATATGGATCATGATCCATGACAAAACATGGCAGAATTTTGAGGAGGAATGCCTTCAAAGAATGAGTGAGAGAAGTAAGGAAGAACCACAAAAAATGAATGTGGGGAAAGGCAAGAGCTGTCCAAGGATGTTGAACCTATGAAATATCCCTTGTTGTCTATGGTGTACCCTACGTTTTCAAAAAAGTAGATCTTTGCAGGATTATAATTGACCATTATTTTTTTCTTGGGTCATCCATTATGTTCGTGCATATTTACTCACCTATGTCATTGTCCATATACTCCATCTTCCATTCTTATATTCTAGCCCAGGGACTCCTGCAAATCTATACTTCTACTCAAAGATATCTACAGCCACATACTGTATATACACATATATTTCCAACAATATATACATGTTGTAAATTCTCACATTCCTCTAAAGTTCAGTTCAAGAACTATGGAACAACTCCTCACCCAGTCCTTTGACTATGATCCTTTTGTCCTGTGGGCAACATTTTAGTATGGAAAAATAACAAGAAGATTTAACAAATAGCAACAATATTCTTTTGTGAAGCCATATCCATAGAAGTATCTCTCAGCTGGCAGGTAGACTGCATAAAGAGGATATTTTTTGGAAATGTAGACAGCTCCAGGAGAAGTCACTGTGTGCAACGAAACAGTACAGAATAAATAATGTTTCGTTTCAGGGCATACCTCACAAAAGGAGGGAGAAGCAGGTTTGTTTAGATCAATAGGCTTACAGACAATGACTATTTCACCCCAGCCTTCTCTAGGAGTTAGATAAGCTTCAGAAGAGAGATACAATAATAGTACAATATATATATATATATATGCAAAAAAATATTTAGTCAGCCACCAATTGTGCAAGTTCTCCCACTTAAAAAGATGAGAGAGGCCTGTAATTGTCATCATAGGTATACCTCACCTATGAGAGACAAAATGTGAAAACAAATCCAGATAATCACAGTGTCTGATTTGGAAAGAATTTATTAAAAGCCTCCCCAATCAGTGAAGAAATCCAGCAAAGAATCATACCCAGAGAGAAATCATCCAGATGCCCTAAGCTTTATGGTCTTCCAAGATACACAAAGAAGGAACCCCACTTAGACCAATAGTCAGCTCCATAGGCTCATCTCTACAAAATCTAGCCAAATTTCTCACCAAACAACTACAGCCCTATGCAGAATCCATCAACTCACATGTAAGAAACTCGTTCCAGTTCATCGAGATCATAAAGAAACAAAACTTACAACCCAGCGACCTATTAGTGAGCTTCGATGTCATATCCCTCTTCACCCAAGTACCTATAAAAGAAGCCTTGACAGCCATCCAAAACAAATACAACCTCCCCAAGCACATCTTAGATCTAACCAACCACTGCCTATCCAATACATACTTCACCTACAATGGACAAAAATACAAACAAATAGAAGGAGAACCCATGGGATCACCCCTCTCACCTGTCATCGCAAACCTCTACATGGAACACTTTGAAACACAAGCTCTAGAAAAATATGATCACAAACCCAAACTCTGGCCCAGATACATAGATGACACCTTCATAATCTGGCCACACGGGAAAGAAAAACTGAACAACTTCCTCACACACCTCAACAGCCTACACCCCAAAATACAATTCACCATGGAAACAGAAACTAACAATCAACTTCCCTTCCTAGATGTCTTAGTATACAAAAAATCCAATGGCTCCCTAGGACACACCATCTACCAGAAGAAAACACATACAAACCACTATCTACACGCACTCTCACACCACCACCCAGCACAGATCAATTCCGTAGCCGAGACACTCATCTCCAGAACAAAATGCTTAGCCGACGAACAACACTTAAAAAACGAACTACACACTCTCACCAACGTACTAACAGCCAATGGATTCCAAAGAAAGAAGATTACCCACCTAATCCAAAAAGAAACCCCAACCAAAATCCAAAATAGAGAACAAGAAAACGGCAAAGCCTTTCTCCCATATATAAAAGGCACTACAGACAAAATCAGCAAGATCCTCCAAAAACACAACATTAAAACAGCATTCTGCACAAACAGAAAAATATCCACCATCCTAAGAAACCCAAAAGACAAAATTGAGTTAGAAAACCAAGGAGTATATGAAATCCCTTGTACCTCCTGCCCCACCACATACATTGGACAAACTAACAGAAGAATAAGTGCACGCATTGAAGAACACAAGAACTCAATTAAAAAAGAAGAACCGACCTCTTCCCTGGTCCAACACCTCAAAGCCACAGGACATGAGATTGACTTTAAAAATACCAGAACTATCGCCAAAATCGAACACTTCAACAACAGAATAATCAGAGAAGCCATAGAGATAGAAAAACACCCACACAGCATGAATAAATGAGATGACACCTCCCGCCTACCAGCCATTTGGAAACCCGCCCTCAACGAATACCTAACATGAAGAATGACACCAGACCCACACCCACGAAGGACACATAAGAAGCTACCACCACACTTCCACGTAGAAAGCAGACTCACACTCACACAGAAGATGAGACACGACCACGGACCAGAAGCCACACCACAACTGCACCACTACGTGCTAACCCCCCCCAACCCATACATGAAGCGAACTGACACCCACCATGAAGATGTGGCACGACCACGAACGCGAAGCCAAACAACAGGATCACAACTCACCAGCTCAAATCTCCCAGCAACTAAGACTAACCTGAGTACAACCAAGCCCCCACCAGAACAGAACACATCCCCAGCCAATCAGAACACAGCCATCCCCCCAACCAATCAGAACACAGCCAAACCCGCAACCAATGAGAACACACCCCCAGCCAATCAGAACACAGCCAAGCCCCCAACCAATCAAGTCACGCCCCCACTAGCAGTTAAAAGGAAGAAGCAGCTGCAAGCTCACATTACTCCGAGAAGCACAAAGCCAAAGACACAAGCCTGAAGATGATGAATGAGACTTCATCGAAACGTTGCCTAGATACTTCCAATTCTACACGGGAGAAAACCCGAATAACCAAGGATCCACATACAAATACCCGCGAAAACCTCAGAAAACTAGGTAGCTCAAAATAGATCTATCCTAGTCTCCCTTGTTTAATTATTTATCAGCTCAAAAACCTAACACACATATAAACAAAAGACAACGAAACAAATAGCTTTCTGTCTGGATGGCCTCTGGTGATGAGCCGAAAGACAGAAAAGGACAGCAGTATGCTTCCTCCTTGATTGGGGCTTACCAGGGTGTTGTAACACAAGTATATATACTCATTCCCCTGTATCGCTGATCTGGATGAGAACCAGTGGCCTAATGGCAATTACAACTGCCTCACATGTAATACTTCCCTGGTTCGAATCCCAGTAAGGGTATGGCTAGCTGACGAGAGCTAAGTAGCTCAAAATAGATCTATCCTAGTCTCCCTTGTTTAATTATTATACCGAAGAGACACTCTCTTTCTCTCTCTCTCTCTCTGTGTGTGTATTCTCGGTGGCGCAGTGGCCTGTAATTCGGCAGATCAAATCCCACCAGGCTCAGATGGAAGACTCAGCCTTCCATCCTTCCAAGGTGGGTAAAATGAGGACCCAGATTGTTGGAGACAATATATGCTAACTATGTAAACCTCTTAGAGAGGGCTGTAAAGCGCTATAAAGTGGTATATAAGTGCTATTGCTATAATATATACATAAAAATATTTAAATGTATGTGTTTTATAACAATACACTATGTGAAGAAAATCTCTGTGATGACTAAATAAATAACATTTTCCCTTATGTACTTATATATCTCACTTATAATCATTTATGTATTCCATAAGACAGGGTTCCATTTTTTTCAGGTTAATAAATTAGAAAGGAAAACATCTGGATTTTCTACCACAACACATGTTTCCCTAATCACATTGAAATTAGAACATTGTTTTTAACCAGCTTCTAGAGAAGTACCCCAACTGTGTTCTCTAAGTGGCTAAGCAGGTTTTGGGTAGTCAGTGTTCCAAATACAAAAGTGTGCCATCAGATACCATTCATAAGGTTGCAGCATAGACTATTTGTTCAAGCCTATACACAAGAATCTGGTCACCTAAGTTTAACACTAAATTGGCACCAGATAAGGATCAACAGAATTCAGGAAGGGTAGGACTTGGAGCACTTGTGGGAACACAAAGACTTTACGTTGATGATGCGCTTAACTCCACCACCACTTTCAGTTCTGCCTGCTCTTGTCCTTCATGTGCTTTGTTTCATATGTTTTGATGGAGAAGGGGGAATGCAAACTAGTCATTCCAGTTATAACTTTGTTTCAGGTTGGAGCTGTTGTGACTGGAAGCGCTTTAAAAACGGCAAAGTCCATCTTCCATAATAATTTCTTTTATGTAGAATAGCATCAAATTGGCAAAGTCTGTTGTAATTCCGGATGAGACACAACCCGGAATTACACCACATAATGTTGGAAGTCAGAAACAACCTCTAACAGTCACATTCTCCAATAGAAGTAAATCAATGTTGCCTGGTGTCATCAAACTCCACCTCCAGGTCTAGCAAGGTCAGCTTTCGTTCCCACAGGAAGAAACACCACCTAGCCTAAACAACTCTCTCTATCTCCACTCTTCCCACCTTAGGAATGTGGCAAGCCTGAAACCCTTCCCCTCCCCCTCCCCCAATACCAGCAAAGAGAAAGAAAGAAAGAAAAATAATATATAAAAAGGCTAAATAAAATGGCTACGCATAGGTCATTTTCGGGCTTGACACCTGCCTGCCTCTCAAGAATCACATTTTATTTGTGTTTCCCTTTTCTTTCATTTCAGTTTTGTGTTAGTATGGGAGGGTGGATGCGGGAAGGGTAATTTGAAGGGAAAAAGAAAGAAAGATAAAAAGAATTCCCCAACCTCTCCCATTCCTTGCTTTCAAACTCTGCTCTTTTTTGACTTGGAAGGGCCTTTCCCTCCCTCCAACCCCTCCTCTCCGCCAAATAGACTGTTGGTTTAATTGGGGGGAAATCAATGTGTCAATTACTTTTGGCTGTGTGTATTGGCACTGACAGCATTGCCGCTGGCTAGAGACACCTAGGAGCATACTAAAAAGAGCCCTTCTTTTTTCTGTTTAACTGTGCACGTGCTTCAAGCCAAGGGTCCCCAATCTTGGCAACTTTAAGACACAGGGAATTCACCTTGCAGAATTTCTCAGCCAGCTATGCTTAAAATCGCCAAAATTGGGAATCCCTGCTCTAAACCCAGCATTCCTCAACATTTCCAGATTGGTGACCCGGCACTAGGAGGAGGGGGGAAAAAAAGGATAGTTTTGTGTGAAGGGCAGGCACGTGCACAAAACTTTTTACTATCGGTTCTGTGGGTGTGGCTTGGTGGGCGTGGCTTGGTGGGCATGGCCATGTGACTGGGTGGGCATGGCTTTTTTTTTTTTTTTTGCTTTTTTGCAACCACCCTCATACCCATTTTTTGGGCCTCCTTGGCCTCAGGCAAGCCTCCTGGGAGGGCTTTTTGCTCCCAGAAGGCTCCCCGGGGGCTCAGGAAGAAAAAAATGGAGCCTGGAAGGGGTACACAGTACCTCCCTCATTCCATTTTGGGGACTTCTGGGCCTCAGGGGAGCCTCCTGGGGGTGTTTGTTCCCAGAAGGCTCCCCTGGGACTCAAGAATGCCCCTCCCTCCATTTTTTGCCTTCCTGGGCCTCAGGGAATCCTCCTGGGTGAAGCAGTAAGATAGCTAGGGGAATCCCATCACAGCTGATCATATGAACAGCTGAGTGTTGGGAGGGGAAAAAATACCTTAAGCGGTGAGCATTGGGCGGGCGGAGCAAGCAAGCCAGCGGCGATCAGGCGACCGGGTCGGGGATGTGGCCAGCCAGTACTTACTACTAATTCAGCGACTCATGCCAAATCCTGGTTTGCACCGGTTCGCCCAAACCGGTGCAAACCAGCTGAATGTCACCACTGGTACACAGCTTCATTTGTGTGAGTGGGGCTGCAAGCACTGTTGCCCGATGCTTGCACAAGTGGGCCTGTGGCACACGCCGGCCTGCCACTCTCGCAACCCAATTGTGAATAGGCCATAGCCCAATAGTGGGCCATGGCCCACAGGTTGGGGACCCCTGCCCTAAAGTATCTCAATCCATCCCCCAAAAACTGTTATTCTGGACAGGTTAAGGATAAGTAAGCAGAACCACTTACACATGGTTATTCAGAGGGTGAGCAGAGCAAATTGGGAGGGGAGTGATTGATGAAAGGAGGCCTGATTTTAGTCCTATGTCTGTTCCTCTTGAGTTAGCAATGATACTGTCTGGTCTATGATGAGAGAGTTTGAGGAAGAGTCCAAAACTGGGGAGGGAACAGGAGGTGACCATCCCCCTCCTTCACAAGTAGAGAGAATCAATTGCTGTTTATGTTTAAGACAGTCAGCCCACTCCCCTCTGATAGCAACCCAAAAATTGAGGGGAAGATCAGAAGAAAGGAACTAGCCTCTCCTGAATTGGATTCTGGAGTGTATGATGATAATTGATATTTCAGAAGTATCAGTAGATCATTCAGGATCTCAAAAAAAAAAAAAGCATTTGGACTGCAATCATTGCGACATATGGATCAACCAAGGAAGAAGCTGAAAAACAGTATCTGTATAGGCATCATTCAAGTGTCCTCTCCATCTTTCTCAGTACCAGGCAACCAGTGTTGATGACTAGGCATCTGCTTTCTAGCAGAGCAAAATGCCCACACAGTGGTTGAAGCATATAGCAAGCGACAGATGGCCCAAACTCATAAAACGTGGTGTGTCTTATTGTACAGAGAATGGCTTTGAATAACGAATAGAATAGAATAGAATAGAATAGAATAGAATAGAATAGAATAGAATAGAATAGAATAGAATATTGGCCAAGTGTGATTGGACACACAAGGAATGATGATCATATAGATTTGTTTAATAAATAAATACATAAAATTTGCACTGTAAAAAGAGGCTCTCCAGACCATCCTGAGACGTTATGGACCCCCAAGGAAATTTATGAAGTGATTCAACTACTCCTCAATGGAATGACGGGGTGGGTTCTTTAAACAGTGATGTATCCAATTGGAAGTATCAATTGGAAAGTTCTCTCTGTGATCTTTGCTGCTTGAATGCATAGACGAGGTGTCCTCCGTAGTCATTCAAAAATGCTCTTCGTTGATGACTGTGCACTCCTGGTGCATAAAGACAGCGATCTCCAATTGATGCTGAAGAAGTTCTCAGAAGCTGCTATGCTCTTGGCTTATCAGCCTAAACAAAGCTGAAGAACTTTACCAGCTCATGGCAAATACCAAGCCCATGGAATCAAGCCTTCTGCTTACGCTACTGTCAACTTAATGAACAGAACAAACTAATAAAATTTGAATAGTGAGAGAGAATCTAAATTTAGGAGATATGAACAAAGCAAATCAATATTGAACCAGTAAAGACCGAAATAAAACTTTGTCAACAGAAATATCACACTATTTTGAAACACCCAGTTCACATATTTAACTAGCAGTCATCAAGAAAACAATGCAAACCATTATCCACTATAAGTAACAGAAAAATGATATGCTTGTGTCCTTGTAATCAGAAGACAAACTTGTCTTGAGGGCATTTTTATACTTTTGCTTATTATAGTCAGAATCTAGATGGGTGAACACCCTTCACCCTTCAAGAAATTGAGACTAAGGAATAAGGAAAATGTGAAGAAGCCCTTCTTTATTTATAATAAGAAAACTTCCATGGATAGATGGAATATAAATGTGGGCTTTATAGTAATCTGTCAAATAAAGTTTTTGCAACAGCTGCTTTGAGGTATTTCCCCCCCCCCCCCCCAGTATTGTGCCATAAATCCCTTATTTTTTGAATGAAACTATAGCAATCGTAAACAGAACTCCCCAAAATTGATATATTTCAATCTAGGAAATGGTGAGTTTTCATACAGGCACCATGTAAAACAAATCTGTTTCTGCATCAAGCTTTTTCTTGATTATTTGCCCATCATTGGTTTATTTTCCTTTTCTCTTCTCATTCAGATTTGGTCTCCTGAACAGTAAACTATGTCTATAATAAAATCAGCTATATTTACTCAATAAACTGTGGAAGGGGTTCCTCCTTCCAAACAGCATATGTTACCAAAGCAACATATGAAAAGTCCCTCCCTTCAGCTTCTGACCCCTGCGGCAAATATAATTGGTATGATAATCAATCATAGAAAATGCACAGCTCAACTGTTATTTGACATTTACATTGAAGGCAGCATTTAAGCCTTTCTAGGTGTTATGTCAGACCAAGTATACAAGGACAATAAAAGGTCCCCCTTACCACACCCAGCTGTTTTTACGCTTAGTGCTGCGTTGAAAATATTTCTGTCTCTCCCAATACATCCTAAATGGTACTGGCTTTTTCCCCCTCTTATTTTAGAGAGAGGTAAAAGTTTTTTAAGACATGGAGTTAATAATTTCAACTGCCTGCCACAGCACTTTATTCTAGAAAGTGCTCTCATCAAGCATTGGATATGTTTTTGCCATATGTCAAAAGTCATATGCAGTTATAAAATCTTTACTTGGAGATAGATTAGCAAAAAGTTGCCAAAGCAATGCATTGGGGAAGCCACACAGCTGCCCAATAATATGCTGCAGGATATGCAAAATAGCTCACTGCTCTTTCTATTTTTTTTATTTTATTTGGTTTGTCAATTGCTTACAAAATAATAGATATAAGTAAAAACATAGTTATGAATACATGGATACATATAAGAAAAATAAAAGAAACAATAGGACAGGGACGGTAAGCACGTTGATGCGCTTATGCACCTCCCCCTACAGACCTCTTAGGAAAGGGGTGAGGTCAAGAGTAGAAAGTCTAAGGTTAAAGTTTTTTGGGTTTGGGGAAGAAACCACAGAGTCAGGTAGAGTATTCCAGACATTGAGCACTCTGTTGCTGAAGTTGTATTTCTTGCAATCAAGTTCAGTGTGATTAACCTTGAATTTGTATCTATTGTTTGCTCTTGTATTGTTATGGTTGAAGCTGAAGTATTCATTGACAGATAGGACATTGCAATGTATAATTTTATATACTATACTTAGATCGGACCAAAGGCGGTGTAGTTCTAGGTTTTCTCGGTCTAGAATTTCAAGTCTGGTGGCATAAAGTATTCTGCAATGAGTAGAGGAGTGGAGAACTCTTCTTGTGAAATATTTCTGGACTTTCTCAACTGTGTTAATATCAGATACGTAATGTGGGTTTCAAACTGATGAGCTGTATTCGAGTATTGGTCTAGCAAATGTTTTGTATGCTCTAGTTAGTATTGTAATATTACCAGAGAAAAAGTAAGACAAAAGTAAGAGTAAGAGAGAGGCTGGTTTCTAATCCACTGGTAAATGATCGTGTTTATCATCAGATGCAAAGGTAGCAATGTCTCTGGAAACCCCAACTGCAAATGAATAAAATTAGGGAAGCTAAATTATAATTAAACTTTTCCATTTTAAATGGTGCATTGGTGCTAATTTTCACTGCTGCTGACTTTAATAACAATTTAGGTCTGCTCTCTACAAAGGCCGAAGGGTTTGTTGAAGTCCGTATAAGCTTTGTGAAAAGGCATCACTTAGAGAATAACAGAATTATAGAATCAGTCTTAGAGCTGGACTTTATGCCGGTATGCAGATACAGAAGTATGATCTCTGTCTCTACTGACACACACATAGATCATTCAAGTTTATCACTTTTTGATAGAAAGCTACTATAAACATGTACATCTTTTAATAAAATGTGTTAGTCTAAAAAGGTGATACAGGTAGTCCTCAACTTACAACAGTGACTGTTTGAAATTACAGTGGCACTGAAAAAGTGATTTATGACTATTTTCCACACTTGTGATAATTGCAGCATTTCCCGGGGTCACATGATCAAAATTCAGATGCTTAGCAACTGACTCAGGGGTGGGATGCTACTGGTTCTGCCCGGTTCTGTTAGAACCAGGTAGCTCTGAAGAGCAGCAGACACCAAACCGGTTCTGTGTTTGCTGCTGTTTGGCCCACCCGCCCACCTGGGCTCTTACCTGTCTTTTATTTCCTGCTTTTTCAACCTCAGCTGCTTTGCGCAGCACAGCTGAGGTTGAAAAAGCAGGAAAGAAGAGGATTTTCAAACACTGCGCACCTGCATGCTGCACTTTTCAGCTCTCTGGGCAGCTCAGCTTAAGGTTTTTATAAACACACGAGCAGCAAAACGTAGTCACCGAACCGATAGTAACACCGATTGAATCCCACCCCTGAACTGACTCATATTTACGATGGTTGCTATGTCCTGAGGCTGTCAATGAGGAAACCAGACTCACTTAACAACTGTGTTACTAACTTAACAACTGCAGTGATTCATGTAACAACTGTGGCAAGAAAGGGGGTGAAATAGGGCAAAACTCATTAATAACTTGCCATATGGTCTAGCAGTTAGGATTCCTGGTTTTCACCCAGGTGGCCCAGGTTCGACTCCTGGTATGGGAAGAGTAGCTTTTCACTGTAACTACATAGTCAAAAAGGCATTAAGATTTGTTAAACTAATCCTATGTAGCTTTTACTCTAGTAATATCACACTACTAACTAGAGCATACAAAACATTTGCTAGACCAATACTCGAATACAGCTCATCAGTCTGAAACCCACATTACGTATCTGATATTAGCACAGTTGAGAAAGTCCAGAAATATTTCACAAGAAGAGTTCTCCACTCCTCTACTCGTTGTAGAATACCTTATACCACCCGACTTGAAATTCTAGACCTAGAAAACCTTGAATTACGCCATCTTCGGTCTGCTCTAAGTATGGTATATAAGATCATACATTGCAATGTCCTACCTGTCAATGAATACTTCAGCTTCAACCATAACAACACTAGAGCAAACAATAAATACAAACTCAAGGTTAACCGCACCAAACTTGATTGCAGGAAATACGACTTTAGCAACAATGTGGTCAATGTCTGGAATACTCTACCTGACTCTGTGGTTTCTTTCCCAAACACCAAAAACTTTAACCTTAGACTGTCTACTGTTGACCTCACTCCTTTCCTAAGAAGTCTATAGGGAGCAAGCATAAGCGCACCAACGTGCCTACGGTCCCTGTCCTATTGTTTCTTTTATTTTTCTTATATGTACCCATTTCATGTATTCATAACTATGTATATACTTATACCTATTATCTTTTAAGTGATTAACAAATCAATAAATTCTAAATTCTAAATAAATTCTAAAAAATTCTAAACTGTCTCACTTAGCAACAGAAACTTTGGCCTCAAGTCAAGAGACCATCTGTACCAGACTCCTCCTGATTTTTGGCTTTCATAGATGAACAGTCTCTCCTACAAAAATTGTATCTCAGGCAGCAACTCACTTATAAAAGGGCACTCACCAATCTGCATGATCCTTGGTAACACTTCCCCCCCACCCCACTAAATTATCAGAAAGGCCAACAGTAGTTTGCATTTCAGAACTGAATCCATGGGCATTCATTGGCTCTATAACTGATGAATTCCATATTCTGGAAAAGGACTATGTTGTTGTGGCTTTTGTACTTCTTCTTCCTCATCTTTAACCTTTAATTTGGAGAATAAGAAGAGAAAGTAAATATTTTGTTAACCGTCTGTCCTCAACCTAAAGCTTTCCAGTTATGATATTCTTGGTGCTGTAACCAATACCAGCTGGAAATTCTGGAGGTTGCAGAGTGAATATGTCTGGCAGGCCTTATGGAAAGCCGTTAGAGACATTGACAAGAACCGTGGCATGAATAAATTCAAGACGTGACAGAATGCTTGGTTTATGAAATAATACCCAAAGCATTACACAAATTGAAAAAGAAACTTTTGGCAACAGAATACACTGTAAGGCTCAGCAATAGCTCTGCATAATGAGGGCTATGGGATTTTGGGGGAGGCAGGCAGCACACATGGACATGTGGAATGGCTAAATTAATACATCACCCCAGGTGGTCCAGCATTTCTATGACTGGTCATTTTGCATTGTTCTTACCCTGAAATTAAGAAAAAAAATAAAGAGTTATTGATGGGCTGTTTTATTCAGCTTCTGATTACATTTCCCTTCTCAGATGATCTATTTTGTAATTTGCTGAAAGGAGGAGGAAAAAATCCTCTGTGTTCTTTAAGAAAAAGGAGAGGCAAGGAAAGGCATCAAACACTTGTCGTTATAGCTGTTTTCAAATCAGAATGCCCACACGTTTGCACTACATTTATTTTTCTTGGTCTTTCCCTCGTTGCATCAAGAATATTCCACATGAACAATGTTCTTCTCTGCCTTTTCCTCTGTCCTCGTGACTATGTGCAATTTGGAAAATTATGCTGGTTAACTCAGATCCTGTCCCCAAGGAAACACTTTGAAAATAGTTTTGCCACATCCCTTCTGCTGTATCTTTGTGGGTCAGCCAAGCTCCCACTGAAAGGAAGAAACTCACTATTTACCCCATGCAGAAAGGATGTTTACCTTCCCTTCTGTAACAGCAGTGCCATGTTACCTACTGCTGACTGTTCAAGGAGCAAGGCCAGTATGAAAGTTTTCTTTGGGAGGAACAGGCACAGGGAGACTTTTGCTCTCAAATACGTATAGACTACAGAAACTCCTCAACTTACAATCTCTTGTTTAGCAACTGTTCAAAGTTGCAACGGCACTGAAAAAAATTGACTTACAACCAGTCCTTGCGCTTATGACCTTTGCAGCGTCCCCCACAGTCACGTGATCCAAACTCAGGTGGTTGGTAACCAACATGCAGTTAGGACCATTAGTAGCATCCTAGGATCATGTGATAGCCTTTTGCAAGCTTCCCAGCTGGCTTCTGACAAGCAAAGTCAATGGGGTATATTCTCATAGCCACCATAGGATTCGTGTAAGCTGCCCAGAGTTACCTTGAGCTAAGATGGTTGGCCAATAAATTTTACAAATAAATAAACAAAATAAATAAACAACTGCTGTGGTTCACTTAGCCACCTGTTCTGACCCAAACCTTGTTCCAAGGAAGCAAACGCGAAACAGAGGTAACAGAAAAACCTTTTCCTGATTCTTTACGAATTCCGTTCCTTCACAGTTAAAAGATTGCTTCAAACTAATTGTCTCTGATAAGAATGAGCCTTGCCAAGGTTGTGCAAGGCTGCCAAGAATACTAGATAAAATTACTAAGAAATATTTCAAACGCAAAGAATCTCCAAACATCAAACCAAGATACTCCGAACGTCCACAAGGCTTGAGTGCAAAAACCTTCTTTGCTTCCTGCAAAGAACTCTGGTTTCTCAGCTGGCTTTTATCTCTTAAGGGTGGGGCCATTACCTTGCAGCCTTACTTCCGAGTCGCCTGTGCTGTTGCAACTGCTCTTTTCTTCGAGCAGCCCTGCGCACACGCTCACTTGGCACAGGCTCCTCGGGGACCCCTTTATCGCCGCTGCCAGCCTCCACAATATCTGAAGGCAGCATTCCAACTCCTGATGGTCCTGGCCCCATCCTTTCATCACACACAGGCCCCTCATCTGAGTCCTTGCTCTCCGAGACCTCAGCTGTCTGCACCTGCTGCCAGGGAACCACAACACCCCCATTTATGAAAGGTCATAAAGTCAGTACAACTCATTTATCACCTTCCTTACTTAGCAATAGAAATTCTAGCTCCAAGTGGATCCATAAGTTGAGGGCCAACCTGTATTGAAGCATGCTTTACAAGTGGCTGTCATGGAGAATAACCGAGGCTCTGCAATTGGTTCAAAATGCTTGGTTCAAAGAAAGGATTAGCATTAGACCTGAGGTGAGGTCACTGCCTTGATACTGATACACTTCCAGGCCCAATTCTGAGTCTGGCTTTTAGCCTCTAAAACCAAACATGACTTCATACCTTTGACCTCTTCTGGTCAGAATCAGCCCCCTTAAAGAATTCATCCAAAGGAGTGTCTCTACCCTGTGTAAGGTTTAAGGAGAAGGTAGCCAGACAACATGTTAACAGACTAACGAGTTGGAAGGGACCTTGGAGGTCATCTAGTCTAACCCCCTGCTCAAGCAGGAGAGCATATACCATTTCAGACAAACGGTTGCCTAAATCGCTTCTTAAAAGCCTCCAGTGATAGAGCACTCACAATTTCTGAAGGCAAGCCGTTCCACTGGTTAATTGTTCTCACTGTTAATTGACTGTCCCCTGAAAGTAAGGGGAGTCCCCTCTTGCATTTTGGCAACCTGTGAAGGTCATCCTGATTGTCAGGCTTTGAATACAAACAGCAGACTTGGCTGCTTCTGTAATATATTGCCATGTTGCATCCATGTGACTGATGGACTTATTCTGTAATATTGTAAATCACCATGAGCCAGGGGAAGCAATCCAGTAGAATAAATAAATAAATTAAGTAGATAAGTAAGTAATACACTGCCTCAGGGGTGGGATTCAAATTTTTTAACAACCACTTCTGTGGGCATGGCTTAGTTGGTGGGCGTGTCTTGGTGGTCATGTGACTGGGTGGATGTGGCTTGGTAGTCATGTTATTGGCTGGGCATGGCCAACTCAATATCACTCACATCGAGGCACACATCTCCTCGCCTGACCTCTTGTGACTGTGGGGATGCTGCAATAGTCATAAGTGTGAAAAATGGTCATAAGTCACTTTTTTCAGTGCCATTGTAACTTTGAATGGTCACTCCACACAAGCAAAGTACCAGCAAAGGAGGGGAAAAAAACTCCAGAGATGTTCCTGAGACAGGAAGTCTAGTTCTGTCAAGAATGTAATAAGGGTTTAATGGAGAGGCAGTTTCTGTAAGCAATACCAGAATGTTTCCTTCCTGCCTTCCTTACAGGATTAGGCCAGTAATTTCTTCTAACAACTGTTTCTCTGAACTGCTTAGAATGTTAACAACCGGTTCTAGCGAATAGGTGCAAACTGGTAGAATCCCACCCCTGCACTGCCTCTTCTAAGGTTCATTGTCATCTGTTAAGAATAATATACTGCACCGTAATAATGTCCAATCAAAATTATGCACTCTTTTTACTTTTTAATCATATGAACAGGCTGTGCACGCTTATGAAATACCCAGTGGGAAGCTGGGACTCATTTTCCAAAGGCAGTAAACCATAGGGAGCCCAGGAAAGTCTTTATCACAGCTATGAATATTTTCAGATTTGCATGATCCTAATGGGGCTAACCTGTTACAAAACAACTACAGAACAGCCTGAGATTTATCTTTTTCAAAGTGCTTCTGCTCTCTTAATTTATTTTATGGTTCTTTTGCATTGTTGCTGCTGCTGATAAGTGTGAGAAAGTGTTCTGACTCAAACCTTTTTCCAATAAAACAAACGCGAACCAAAGGGAACATAAACCTTTTAATGATTCTTACGAATCCCTGGTTAAAAGGCTGCTGCAAACTAATTAACTTTGATAAGCACAAACCTCACCAAAACTGTGCTAGACTGCCAAGAATCACAGATAAGAAATATTTCACAACATAAGAGTCTTCAAATACCAAATTAAGATACTGTAATGTCCACGAGGCTGAGTTTCAAAACAACTTTGCTTCCTGCAAAGAACGTCCGATTCACAGCTGGCTTCTTGAAGGAAAGGCCATTACCTTGCAGCCTTACTCCCGAGTCCCCTGTGCTGCTGCAGCTGCTCTTTCCTGCAAGCAGCCCTTTTACGCATGTGCACTTGGCACAGGCTCTTCGGGAACCTCCTCATTGCTGTAGCCAGCCCCCACAATCTCTGAAGGCAGCAGTCCACTTCCTAATGGTCCTGGCCCCTCATCTGAGTCCTCGCTCTCCTCAGTCGCCCGCACCTACTGCCGGCTAACCACAACAGAAAGGAAGAGGGTGAAGGAAGACAAGTAGGAAGGAAGACCAATCGCGTTTAATATATTTTTAATTGTATTTATAGTGTATTTATTATGTGTTTTTAGTAGGCTGTACACCGCCCCGAGTCCCTTTTTGGGAGAGGGAATGGTATAAAAATATGATAAATAAATAAATAAATAGTTCAGAATAACTTTGAATCCTTCAAATTAATTTAATTTAGGCAATAATTACTTCATGTAATGCCTAATTTCAAAGTTTTTAAGACAGACCTTTGGTAAGAGCTATCTATCATTTCCTATACCAGATAGTCCTCAACTTACGATCACAGTTGAGCCCAAAATTTCTAATCAACCTCACAAAAGGTGATCACATGACTCCAGGACACGGCAGCGGTCATAAATACGAGTCAGTTGCCAAGCCTCTGAATTTGGATCATGTAACCATGGGGATGCTGCAACGGTCGTGTGAAAAACAGTCATAAGTCACTTTTCTCACTGCCGTTGTAACTTCGGTCAAAAAACAAACTGTTGTAAGTCAAGGACTACCTGTAGTCATGTATGAGAAACACCCTTGCTTGTTCTAATACCCCTCCCACCCTATTTCTTTTTAAAAAATATATATATACAATAAATCCATTCCATTTCAACTGTGTGTCAATTAGGTACATTTTCATGTGCTTCCAGTTTATAATTAATGCTTTTCTTCTTTTCCTCTTCTTTTTTTTTATCAATATATTAAAAAAAACAATAATCACATTTTCATATAACTAATATCCAATATATCTGTTTTACAACCTTTTCTTATTACTTTATATATGCATTCTAATCTAATCCATTTTAATTTATTTAATTTTCTAACCATTGGTAAAACAAATCCCATATCTTATAGTACTCAGATTCTTATTTTTCTTTAATTTCCAGTGTTAATCTATTCATTTCTGCACATTCAAATATTTTTTTCAATTACTTTTCCCTCTATCAGTATCTGATCACTTTTCCAATTCTGAGCAAATACAATTCCAGCTGCTGTTAATTTTTCTTTACTATAACCTTCAGGTACCATTCCTAATAAAAATATTTCTGGTTTCAAATCTATATGTTGTTTGATCATTTTTTTCAACCATGTGTGAATTTTTGTCCAGTATCTTTTAGCTTCTGTGCAATACCACCACATATCATAGTATGTTCCTGGTGTCTGATGACACTTCCAGCATTGAGTTGATTTATCTTTAAATATTTTCTCTGGTTTTGCTGGTGCTAAATGCCATCTGTAAAACATCTTATACAAGTTTTCTTTATATGCTATCGATATTATTAATTTACAATTTCTGTCCCATAATTTCTCCCATTTATCTAGTTCTATGGCATATCCAAAAAATGTTGCCTATGCTATCATTGATTTTTTAACTTGTTCCTCTTCCAACTTAACCCCTAATAAATAACAATAGTCTTTTAATCAACTTATCTTCTGTTCCTGTTAATATTTTATCTAATTCTGATAATTCTTTATTAATCCCTTCATCTTTAATATCTTTTTCATACCTTGATTGATTACCCTCCCACCCTATTTCTAAGGGAAGTGGGGCCCTCAGTGGAACTTATCCTCTCTCACTTTAAGAAGCAGGAATGTCTATTTAAGCCAGATCAGTATCTTCTTGGGAAACTGACTAGGAACTATGCAGAAACTATTTGGGAGGGCCATATCAGCTTGGCTCTGCCTCTTGCCCTATTACTCTGCTCTTTGGGAGGGAGGGAGTAGCCCGAAACTCTCCTGGCTTTTCAGGGAGCTGCTATGGCAACCAAGGACCTTGCCTGAGCTAGGCTCCTTCTGTGCTTATTTCTGTCAAAGACACTTAGCATAAGCAGATGTCAGACAGCAGATTTACAGCAGATGCAAATCAACATAATCCTGTGTTTAGAGGATGGTTAAAATGATTCCAGGACTTTCAGCTTTGGTACCCATACCTAAAAGAGAAGGGATTGATGGGGTAAAATTGAATTTTTGTTTGAAAATAAGACTGTTACCTAAACAGCTGGGTATTTGGGTTAAATTATTAGATAACTTATAGAGGAAGGAAGGAAGGAAGGAAGGAAGAAGGAAGGAAGGAAGGAAGGAAGGAAGGAAGGAAGGAAGGAAGGAAGGAAGGAAGGAAGGAAGGAAGGAAGGAAGGAAGGAAGGAAGGAAGGAAAGAAAGTATCTGGGATTAAAAAATTTATTCACAGCAGCAGCCTAAGCATATATTCAGATCCACTGGTTTCTGATTGCTAGTGCAAGACCAGAGAATTTAGCCACTTTGCTAGAGATTTCATGGTTTGGTTCATTTAATAAGAAAGGCAATTGTCTTTTGGGACCAGTCCTGGTAATTTGTCATTAGAGAAGAAATTAACTTTGTCCTCCAGGGTGAATTAGAGCAGTTCAAGAGTACATGCATCACCACCTCAATTTTAATGTCAAAATATGTGCATACTATGCCCACTTTGGAGATTAGTAAATACAATCTCCTTAGGGTTTGTACAGTTGGATTCTGATACTAGTAGTATATGGGAGTTTTATCACATCCTCATTTGGAATACAGAAAAGGCAGCATCAGCACTGGCATAGACAGTAATAATATTAAAATTGGGTTATGAGCTAAAGATGGAAAGTGGAATTTGATTCCAGTGAAGGTAAGGCCAATGTTGTTAAATTAAATAATAGAGGTGCCAGGATACTGCCTTGGGGTCAGAAGAGGTATAATCAGTTCTCTGTTTTTCACCTACAGTAGTCCTCAACTTACAACCATTCCTTAAGTGACCATTTGAACTTGAATGAAAAAAAAATGACTTATGACCATTTTTTACACTTATGACCATTACAGCACCTCCATGGTCACACAATCAAAATTTAGACACTTGGCAACTGGCCCATATTTATGATGCTTGCCGTATCCCAGGATCTTGTGATCACCTTTTGTGACCTTCTGACAAGTAAAGTCAATGGGGAAGTCAGATCCACTTAACAACTGTGTTACAAAATTAACAACTGCACTGATCCACTTAACAACTGTGGCAAGAAAGGTCATAAAACTCACTTAACAATTGTCTTGCTTTTTGTTGTTAGTTGCGAAGTTGTGTCCAACCCATCGCGACCCCATGGACAACGTTCCTCCAGACCTTCCTGTCCTCTATCATCCTCCAGAGTCCATATAAGCTCACGCCGACTGCTTCCGTGACTCCATCCAGCCACCTCATTCTCTGTCGTCTCCTTCTTTTATCGCCCTCAGTCTTTCCCTGCATTAGGCTCTTCTCCAGTGAGTCCTTCCTTCTCATTAGGTGGCCAAAATATTTGAGTTTCATCTTCAGGATCTGGCCTTCTAAAGAGCAGTCATGGTTGACTCTAGGACTGACTGGTTTGATCATCTTGCAGTTCAAGGGACTCGCAGGAGTTTTCTCCAGCACCATAGTTCAAAGGCCTCAATTCTTTGGTGCTCAGCCTTCCTTATGGTCCGACTTTCACAGCTGTACATTGCAACTGGGAAAACCATAGCCTTGACTACACATACTTTTGTTGGCAGAGTGATGTCTCTGCTTTTTAATATACTGTCTAGATTTACCATAGCTTTCCTATGGTAAATCTAGACAGATTTACTCCCCAGGAGCAATTTCTTGGCTGTAGTCCCCACCTGCAGTGATCTTGGACCCTAGGAAAATAAAATCTGTCTTGCTTAGCAACTGAAATTTTGGGCTTAATTGTGGTCATAAATCAAGGACTACCTGCCTTGCACTGTGCTCAGTTTATGTAGCATCATTATTAATCAGAGAAATCAATCAATAAAGACTGCCAGTGTTCACTATAATTTCAGTCAATTTTTCATTTCTATAGAAGCAACATAAAATTGATATGCTTGTTTAGGTCAAAATGGTGTTCCTGGAGAAAGGTTTGAGTCACCTGTGTGGATTTGCTGATGGTCCTCTATTTAAATTATACATTTATTTGAATTACACATAAAGAGTTCGCTTCCTTGTTTCTCATAAAGGTAGAAAGAGGACTTTGTCAGCTTCATATGTGTGGGGCTTTTGATGGAAGGCATGGATATCTTGCTAAAATAAAACTTGTAAGCCAATACAGTAACTCAGCACTTCAGCTCAGTAAAATGTGTACCCTGGTGTCTCTTTTGTTACTTCAGCATTTCATGTCACAATTATGCAGTTACAAAACACCGTATAAAATAATGGGCGTACAGCATTAATTCACAGTGACAAGTTCTATGTCTGCCGTCCAAAAGCAAGTGTTCTTTCTTGGATTCTTAGACAATAGTGCAAATGCATGGAGGAAGTGAGGTTTGCTCTGTGTGTGTGTGTGTGTGTGTGTGTGTGTGTGTGTGTGTGTGGTATGTATGTGTGTGTTGACTTGTGCTGCCTGTCTTGATGGGGGCATTATTTCTTCCTTGATTGCTGTTTGAATGTGGTATTGATTGTTCTTTAATTGTTCCTGTATACTTAATGCTGCTTCCTGCTTCAATAAATATTGGTTAATAATATGTGATGACAAAAAATGAATGTGGTGCTGTTTGTCCCATCCTTGACATTTGGTTATTTCCTTTAAAAAAAAAATAGCTTATAGGAGCTCAAGTATCATTGATATGCTGATGACTGGAGGCACTGAGCTTTTGAATAAAAAGGAAGAAGCTCAGGCTGAGTGTTTGTGGGTATTTATTTGAGCCTTTGGTGATTGGGGAATATTTTATCTCTGACCTTCAGCAGGGTCACTTTTCTGTCTCCTGCACAATAGTGGATTTGTAGCTGTGCAGATGCAGATAGATAAACTCGACAAGACGTCCATAACAAAGTACATTTATTAGTTCATCAGGTATCCTCATAACTCACATTTGTGATGAAGTTCTTCTTTAATGACCAATCCTTTCTATATCTGCCTTGCAGGTAAAAGATGGTTATCTCCTAACCCATCTCGTAGCGATAGAAAGCAGCTACCATGAGTTTGTGAGTTCAGGCAAAAGTGAGGGAAACTCCCCCAACCCATCGAGGGTCAATTTAATGACCAATCAGGATTACAGATATGGCCATGTGACATGAACTACATTTCCCAGGATACCTTTAACTACATTTACCATGATGCATTCCCTTAAGGGGACAGCTCACAATTCCTAAGTAACTATCCAATTCCATAGACTGGCTGGGATAGCACAGTCACACTATTCTGTCCGGATCCAGTGCATAACCTGAACTCACAGCTCCTGTTTGAAATAGGTGTAGCAGTTGTATCTACTAGGGACTTTGCACAGGTGCACCTGTGCCCTTCCCTGGACTAAAAGGTGCTTTTTACAATCACTGATGTCTTGATCACCTCACAATTGACTATTTCAATGCATTCTACTGCATTATCCTTGAAAATCACTCAGAAGCTACAGCTGGTGAAGAATGCAGATTAGCATTAAAAGGGATGAGTAAGCCACACCACGACGGTTACCCACGTTTCATAAACTGGTTATCATTTGATATAATTTGGGTATTAGCTTTCACCTTTAAATCCCCAAAGGGTGTAAGAACTAATTATTTTAGGAGCTGTCAGAATCCCATGGTTTCTGCTCATCTGATCAAGTCTGCAAGACCTGGATCTTTCTCCTGGTCCCATATCTCAAACAATGACATCCAATAGGAATTGGGAATGGGCCCTGTCTATCACAGCACCTGCTTTCTGGATCAGAATTCCGACCACTCCCACCAAACGCTTGCCCGACATTGGCTGCCTTTAAAAGAACGTTAAAAGCATGGCTCTTTCCCAGGCCTTAGGTTCAAGTGACGTTGGGTGGAGATGGCTTTTGTCTGTTTTTATCTCCATCTGGTAGTTGTTTTCTTTTTGGATATACTGTGTTCTTCTGTCTATGATGACTGTAGTTTGTCCTTTGTCTGCTAGGAGTATTGTGATGGCTCAGTCATTTCTCAAAGAGTCTTTAGGGGCCTTATTCTGCCTTGAAATGATTCTATTTCTGAATCTGTTCAGTAAAAAAAATAATTGTCTGCTTTACGTTTTCATTGGTTAATAATGAATAATGCTTCTAAGGTAGCAAACAATGTAGTTGGTTGGCAACTATAATATAGGCCCAGACAATAACACAGAGAACAATTAAAAAACAATTAAAATGGACAAGAACTATCAAAGAAAACACTACGCCACAAGGCTGAAAGCAAAAGCTACTATATATAAACAACCAGCAAACATAATTCCTCCATGCAGTAGAGTCTTTACTAGTGGGTAAAGAAATGTTTGCCAGAAGAAAAGGAATAGGATAGAATGGAATGGAATGGAATAGAATAGAATAGAATAGAATAGAATAGAATAGAATAGAATAGAATAGAATAGAATAGAATTCTTTATTGGCCAAGTGTGATCGGACACACAAGGAATTTGTCTCAGATGCATAACCTCACAGTGTACATACAAACAGCAAGTAATAGGTCATAGGCCATAATCATAATTACAATCAGCAGTCATAACTTACAAACAATTGATGAATCTATTAGAAACCAATAGGAGAAGATTGTAGGACAGGTGAGAAGATGAGAAAAGATGAGAAATGAGACAGTGCTGTGGGAATTAAGTGTTCAGCAGTATGATGGCATGTGGGGGGGGGAGGACTTTCTTTACGTCTGGTTGTTTTGGCATGTAATACTCTATAGCAGCGTCCTGAGGGGAAAAGTTGAAATATATTATGAGCAGGATGTGAGGGGTCTGTACTCTGTAGATATTTTCTCAGCCCTCTTTCTGGTTCATGCTGTATACAGATCCTCAATGGAAGTTGCTGGTTGCAACTGTTTTTTCTGCAATCCTAACTATCTGTTGAATTCTGTACCTGTTCTGTCCGATTGCTGTACCAAACTGGGCAGTTATTGAGGTAGAAATGACAGATTCAATAATTCCTCTGTAAAACTGTTTCAGCAGATCCTGGGACAATCTGAGCTTTCTGAGTTGACGCTGGAAGAATATTCTTTGTGGTACCTTTTTAATGATGGCTTTAAATTCTAATGTAAGGAGGAGCATTTCATTGAGGCTGCCATCAGTGGGGCCATCTTTAATGGAATCAAGCTCAGAGAAGCCCAAGGAACCCAACAGTTCAACATTGATTTTACCACTCTTTCAAACTTTTTAAGATTTTCAAAATGAGAGTACTTTAATCAAAGGGATAACTACAGAGATGTAAAACATTCACGTCATCTGCACTGCTCCCCTCCAAATCTTCACAAAGCAGGGAACCTACCCACTTAACTTCTGCTAACCCAGCTCTCTGAAGCAGATGACGTTGTGAGAACCAGCAGAATTTGAACCAATCTTGAATTGATGGAAATCAGAGATAGAAAGATCCTATGTGGGTTCTGCTCAACTTAGCAGGGTTTGCTTAGCAGCACAAAATTCAAAGAAACAGCCTGCAAGTATTAAAATAACTTCAATAATCATGACCTTCATGTCTTGTCTTAATATTCATCATCGATTCAAAAAGTAATACATCATTGGGGGATGGGGAAACTCATCCTAACAGATCCATTTCTCTGAAATAAAGCTTTTCCATCTAAATTAAGGGGACCAACCATCCTCCTTTAGGGAGGACAGTCCTCCTTTTGTAAGTTCTGTCCTCTCTCGAAAAGTGTCCTCCTACATATCCTCCTTTCTGATATTTGAAGACTAATCTGTAAATCTCCGTATTTGATCAATGCTGATCCGATCCGTTGTGTGTGATGTCACGTATTTGTATTTGACGTGACGATTCATCAAGGCTCAGTACAGTGCAGCAAGACGCGATTATGAGACGTATGTGCTCCACACAGGAGAATTGTTTTGAGATTGTGTACCACGCGCAAGTGGCTTTGTTTTTTTTATTTCAATTTATTTGTGTCCTCTTTTTCATTGTAAAAAAAGTTGGTCACCTTATCTAAATGCTGAAAATGGAATGGAATTGAAAATTTTACCAGCTCCTTTGCATATTATTTCTTAGCAATATACTGTATGTGGCTATTTTTGAGGATTCATTGTTGTGTTTTATTTCATGTAGGTATTTCCTTTTATACAGCTTAAAATGGTTTATGTGGACATAAACTTCATGGAGCACAATGGGATTTCCTCTGAATGGATATGCATAAGTTGGGGCTGTCCAATCTAAAAAAAAATCCACCAAGGTTGCTTTTTGCAAAAGGTCTGCCAACAGTTTGCAGGAGTGGAACCAGATATTTGGACATATTCTGTATTATTCAATGTCTGAAAGTTGCTCCCCAGTTACAAATACCAATTTACCAGAGGTCAAGATTACTTTTCTCTACTCCCTCTAGCCCCCTTCATTTTACCTGTCTCTTCTCTGTCAGCAGGTTGACATACATCCAGGTTAACTATTGGACTATATCCCCTATCCTTTTTCCCCTTAAGAGGACCTTGGATAATAATTTTGATCCCCAAAGTATTCTTGGAAATAAAATTATTACTGAGAGTGCCAGAATCCCTTCCAACTCCGTTTATTTTTAAGAATGCTAGTTTTGCAGTAAAAAAAAAACATCTTAAAACAGCATCAAGTGGGCCATGGAAAAGAATATTAAGTGGAGCATGGAATCTATAAAGTGCCACGGAAACTCTCAATCATGCCATTGGCTTTCATGGGCCCTATGTTTTTAAAATCAGGAAATGTTCCAACTATTCTATGGCTAGTCCAGTGAAGAGAAGGACTAAGGGAGACATGATAGCAGTGTTCCAATATTTGAAGGGTTACCACAGAGAGGAAGGGGTCAAGCTATTTTCCAAAGCATCCGAAGACCACAAGGAATAATGGATGGAAACTGAACAAGGAGAGATTCAACCTGAAAATAAGAAGAAATTTTCTGACAGTGAGAACACTCAATCAATGAAATAGCTTATCTTCAGAAGTTGTGGGAGCTTCATCACTGGAAGCTTTCAAGAAGAGACTGGACTGCCATCTATCAGAAATGGTGTAGGATCTCCTGTTTGGGCAGGGAATTGGACTAGATGACCTACAACTTGACCTACATCTGGATCTATCTGTGTCCCTACAATGACCTACATCTGTATCTAGCTGTATCCCTACTATCTATGCTCAGCTTTGTTGGAGGATCTTGTTAAAAGGTGATGAGTCTAATTACAGTGCAGAGCATATGAGATGTCTCATTAAAATAATGACATTGGTTAATTATTGGGCATAATATTAAATACTGTTTATGAGCTATAAATTTCTGCACAACTTGAGGCCAGGCTATTTGCAAAACCACATTGTATTTAGCTGAGCATTTCTATGTTTTATTTTATTTGTATCCCACCTTTATTACTTTTACAAATAACTCAGGGTGGCAAATATATACAATATTCCTTCCTCCTCCTATTTTCCCCACAACAATCACCCTATGACTGGCCCAAGATCACCCAGCTGGTTTTGGTGGCTAAGATGGACTAGAACTCTCAGTCTCCTGGGTTGGGTTTTTTTTTTTTTTTGGCTTGGTATCTTAACTGCTAGATCAAACTGTCCCTCATGTTATGTTGAGTTATATTGCATTACATTGTATCAGATCCAGAAGAGGTATTCAGCAGGTTCTGACCAGTTCTGGAGAACCGGTAGCGGAAATTTTGAGTAGTTAGGAGAACCAGCAAATACTATCTCTGACTGGAGATTTTACATTATCCTTCCCCTCCCATGCCCACCAAGCCACATCCATAGAACCAGTAGTAAAAAAAAATGAATCCTACCACTGGTCAGATCCGTGTATCTGTCATTTGTTCAATGGAAGAAGAAAAGGGAGGGAGACTGATAAAGAAATCCTTCTTAATGTAACCTGAATATATTTAATCTTATATCGAATTTGTATAACCTACACATGATACAATGGAGGGATGAAACCCAGATGGCCGGAACTTATCACCTCTGAGAGAGACAGCCAGGAGATGAAGAGACCATAAAAATTCCTGGGAAATTCTGGAAAAGATCATTCTAAAAAGGGGGTGGGGGAATTAACATGTTGGCTCTTTGTTTTTACTAAATACACATCAAGATAAGGGGAGGGGTTTTAAATTCCCTTATCTATCTCTGCATGCCTGAGAGACTTTAGACACTGCTTTTAACCCCTACATGAATTGTCTCATCTCAATAAAGGATTCCTTTTGATACGTTTTGATACGTTTTCAGAAGTTCATTCTAGATGATTGAATGGGAAAAGTTCTGTAGCCTGACACATTGCTTGGGAGAGGCCTTTCTTTTCCCCTACTTCCATGGGAAGAATGTGTAGCTTCAACATGAACCTGGGAGTGGCCTATTCAGTGGTTGTTCCCAAGCTAACTTTAGACTTGATTTTTAACTTTAGACTTAGTTTAAATTGGTAGGTACAGTTTCTTTTTAAAAATGCATGCATATTGAATATGTTTAATTTTATTTTATGTGGCAAATTCTTTTATGCATTTTGTTATTAACTGCTCTGCATATTACTTTTACTGCAAATAAGCAACAAAACAAATACTACTATGATATCATTATGTTTTCTAAATAGAACCTTTCAAATTTTGAGTTGAGGCAAAAGGAATGCATCATATCAAGTAAACTCTTTAGTATCACTGTAAATAAAATCACACCCCGGTTCATAAAATTCATGAAGCTCTAATATACTTGGTTTAATTTTTGTCGGTTGTGCAAATCTGACTGTAAAATAAGTTTTCTGTCTGGGTATGTTATTTGAGCCATCACTATATGCGTGAATTTCTGCAGCAGCCTAGATTATTGAAACCAACATGTTCTAAGTATATTCTTCCTTTTCATGGGTAATTGAGACAAGTTCTTATTTCTTCAAGGAATGGAGGAAGCTGTTTTACACAAACACAGCCCATTAGTTGTCTATATCTGCTAATAAGGACCAGTACTAAGATTTCATACAATCGTGTTCCTATGTTCCTACTGAGCAATATTAATGACTGAATGTGAGATTGTCTACATGCAACACATATAAACAATGTTGACTAGCAAAGCTAGCACAATTAGCATTAATTGGATAATCTTAAAGCTAGGAATTTTGCAGTAATTGACTGAAAAAAATGGTTTACAGAATGACTTGTGTAAATATTTAACTCCACTGAAAAGGAAATGCAATTAACATTTTTCACATATATGCACACACTTACATAGTGACAGTTTTTCCAAGGGAGTAGAAGAAAACTACTACAAATATTTTCTCTTTTTCAGTATTATACTAGTTCAACTCCTGGCCCCAAGCTTTTACATTCTAGTATTTTAGACTTGGCCCCACTGGTGCTTCCGGGTAAATGGGTGTTAATTTTGCAAAT
The DNA here is from genome assembly GCA_023653725.1 of Bungarus multicinctus. Lineage (NCBI taxonomy): Eukaryota > Metazoa > Chordata > Lepidosauria > Squamata > Elapidae > Bungarus > Bungarus multicinctus. The sequence goes on along the minus strand of CM042842.1, from coordinate 30,422,181 downwards.
CAATTGCAAAAATTGTATCTCCCTCTCTCCCTCTCCCACCTCACCATCATAGCACTGTTTTAAGTTCACTAATATTTTGAGGGGTTCTGAAATGGATTAGGTTTTGCAGCTTCCCCTTTTCTCCGCACTATCTTCTCTGCCCTTTTTCTGATATGAAGGGCAGATGCACCACTGAGCTGTAGGGGACTCCTTGCTGGGCAAGCCGTAATTATGAAGTATTTACTCGGCTCCCTTCTCTCATGGTCTCATATGCCATCCAGTTGCACGTGGCAGCTAATCCCTCCTTTCCTTTTCTTTCCCATTTACTTGGCTGCAGTATTGAGTGAGGAATTTCAAGGGCTAATTATCTCCTTCACGAAGGAGCTGTGTAGAATACAGTACAAGCCAAGCAGCAGAGAGATTTATGTAAACCCCAAACTGGACCTGCCATGCAGTAGGGGAGGGGGAAAAGAAACTGTTCACTCTTTAATTGCAGACAAGTCCATCAGCTTCCAGGCTGAACATCAATAGTTTTACAGAGGTTCAGTTTCAATTTTAAAAAAGATAGGTTTCTAGTCCTCAAAGTGGAAGAAAAAGAGCAGCGGTTGCCAACTGGTGGGCCGCGGCCCACCGGTGGGCCGTGAGAAAATTTTGGTGGGCTGCAGAGAAATCTCACCCCCAGAGCACCCCCCAAAGCAATTAATCCAGGCTGCGCAGAAACACAAGGCTGCACCACCCACATGGCCCACGGGAACCCTCCCCACCCACTCACTCCTTACCTGGCAAACTTGTCTGCTAAATTGCTATTTTTCCTTTTTCCGACCATCATCTGTTCTGCTGTGCCAGGAGATTTAGATTAGCTATGAAGCAGGAAACGGTTGGATTTCTTGCTTTCTAGCTAAGCACAGCCGAATCTCCCTTAGGACTGAAGGTTTGTTTGCAAGCAAATTCAGTACAGACTCACGGCAAGCAAATTTGAGAGACTGATCTAGCTGATGGTAGATAGATAGATCACTGAATGATTCTGTGAGCAACTCAATCTGCCTGCTTTGCCTGATTTTGGATAAAAGTTTCTTTTTTAAAATAAAAAAATCAATACTTACATATATGGTGTGTTGTGAGTTGATTTTGTGAGTTTGCTTGCTAGCAAATGTTATGAGTTTGCTTGCAAGCAAATTTTATGTGGCAAACTGAGCTAGCCAATGACAGATAGATAGATTTCTGAATGAATCTGTGATTCTGTGAGCAACTCAATGTGCCTGCCTGCTTTGCCTGATTTTGGGTAAAAGTTGTTCTTTTTTTATAAAAAAATCAATATTTATATAAATATTTATAATATTTACATACAAGCCATGTCCAGTCAGTCACATGACCACCAAGCCACACCCACAAATTAGGCCACACCCACAGAACCAGCTAGTGGTCCCTGGGATCTAAAATTATGAATTTGGTGGTCCCTGAGGTCCAAAAGGTTGGTGACCCCTGTTCTAGAGGACCAAGACAAGAGAGTTATCCGAATGGATGTCACTTTGGAGTACAAGTAGTCCTTGACTTACAACCACTATTGAGCCCAAAATTTGCCATTGATAAGCAAGACCATAGTTAAGTAAGTTTTGCCCCATTTTATGACAGTTAAGTAAATCACTGCAGTTGTTAATAACACGATTGTTAAGTGAGTCTGATTTCCCAGACTGATTTGGCTCGTCAGAGAGTCACAAAAGGTGATCACATGACTCTGGGACTTTGCAACCGCCATAAATACATGCCAGTTGCCAAGAGTCTGGATTTTGATCATGTGACCATGGGAACGTTGCAATGGTCGAAAGTTTGAAAAACGGTCATAAGTCACTTTTTTCAGTGCTGTGTAATTTCGAATGGTCACTAAACAAAATGATTGTGAGACAAGGACTGTTCAAAATTACAACGGCACTGAAAAAAGTGACTTATGACCGTTTTTCAGACTTGCACCAATTGCAGCATCCCCATGGTCACGTGATCAAAAGACTACCTATAGTCTTTAGGAATCTCTTATCAACTTCAGTCCTAACTTCTTCCCCCCTTGCTATTATCTGTTAATATTCCTTTCCCGTCCCTTTTTTCAGCGATGGGATTAAAAAAAAATACTACTGGTTCTGTGGGCGTGGCTTGATGGACGTGACATGGCTTGGTGGGCAGAGGAAGGATACTGCGAAATCCCCATTCCCTCCCCAGCCCACTAACCTGCTTTCTAGCTCCTTTCTCCTGTGCAGGGCAACAAAAGAAGACCCAGCCGATCAGCTGGGACTCGGGAGGCAGAGAATAGATGGGGGTGGAGCCAGTCAGAGGTGGTATTTGCTGGTTTTCCGAACTACTCAGAATTTCAACTACCGGTTCTCCAGAACTGGTCAGAACCTGCTGAATACCACCTCTGCCATTTTTCCTTTCAAGTCCCTCCTCCCTTTGTTATCATTCCAGGATATTTCCAGACAGCATATTCTGTTCACAAGGGAAGCTGCATATGAAGTTGCCCGCTAAATTGATCAAAAACTTCTCGCTGGGAAGTTGAGGCTCTCCTGATACCTGTGGATCCTTTTCAAGTCCCAGGTTGAAGTTTTATCTTTGTTTCTCCTCTGATACGAATCTGCTTTTTTCAACTGCAGGGTTTGTTTGTTTGTTTTTTGTGTTTTTTTGTAAAGCTCCCCTTCTTCTTTTCCACTCACTGAGGCATTCTAGCTCCAATTCTCTCCTTTTATCTAAGATGATCTGACGCCAGGCAGCAGAGTGGATTGGTTTCAGTATGTCACAGCAGGCTAGAGTCAACACATTGACATTAAAGGTCACATTTTGGATCTTATTATACCTGGCTGGCCAGGAAAACCTCTTGGAGCATGATTTAGTTTCTGTCTTTTTCTTTTCAACTGCTAACCCCTCTCCCGGGGGCTGTATATCTTTTTCTAAAATTTCAGCTGTCCCCTGCAGCCCCAGACAATGCCTTTAAAAAAGGCCAACTTGGCTGGTCGCAGTGATTTTCCTGTTACTAATCTTTAGAAGGCAGAGATTTAACTCTTCCATGGTATGGCCGTTTTATCCGTTCGTATTGAAGTGGCAGCCACCATGAGTAAAAAGCAGAGGAGCACCCCAAGTGGAAAGTAAAGGCTGCAAGGTGTAGGCTTAGAAAGTTACAACTTTCCCTAATCTGGAATGCTGGGCAAAATGGAATGCTAATTCCAGGAATGCTAGGCAAAAAAGTCCCCAAATTCCTAGACAGTAGGGAAAATGGGGGCCAGGGTAGGAGTCAACCAGTCATTCGTCGGTGTAGTTTTCCCATGAATTTCTTAGAGAATCTAACTGTCTCTGAGAAATCTATTTTCTGGGCAAATATGAACCTGCTACAACATCTTGGTCATTATGAGTCACCACAGTACACATATATACTCCAGAGCATTGAATCTAATCCAATCTAAATTAAACAACCTAAAGTATTCTGTATCAGTTTGACAGCTGAAAAGCAGTACGGATGGATGGAATACATATAAATGTCTATAGACTTCCTGATGCCTTTACTACATCCAAACTAAATTACCACAATACTTTCTGCCTGAGTCTGCCCTCAAAACTGCTGAGATGCTACATTTGCATAAAATAATTGCTTGAAAATGTCTGCAGTTCATTGTTCTGTATTTTTATATACTCTACCAGAGTTTATTTTTGTGAAATTCAAGCTACGAGTGTTTTTCTCTAACGTCCTAATTACTTGAAGCCAGAATAAATAAAGGATTAGTTTCTCTTATAAGCCCTGCTGATAATACAACTGTGAACAGGAGCATTCCTGGGTGGAAGGACCAGGAGAGGGATTCTACCGATTCGGACCAGTTCTATAGAACTGGTTGTTATTATTCTGCACAGTTCGGAGAACTGGAAAATCGTGCCCCTGGCTGGCCCCGCCCCTATGCGCCCGCCCGCCCCTCCCCAGCCAGTCAGTCCTTAACATGCATGCGTAACATCGTGCATGTGAAGCACACGCTCACTGAACCGGTTGTTATACCAGTTGAATCACACCCCTGCTCAAATGTAGATAGATAGCAATGAACGTATTTAGAACTTGTCAGGAAAAAAAGGCTGTCTTGACTGTGGGTCCAAAACAATCTGATATAATTCATTTAAAAACAGATCTTTTGGGGTGAGACTGTAGCAGTAGTTTTCCAGGGAGACCAAAATGTAAGTTCTTACACTTTTCTCCCCCTCAAAAAAATGTCAAACATGGAAGAGAATAAAACTGAGATAAGATGCCACAGCTTTGCCCCTTCTGTGGCATTCACATGTCACATATCCAATGTCCCATTTCATAAATAATAATGGAGAGAAAAGAGCAGAGAGATACCTAGAGGGAGAATCTCAAATTAGTGAGAGCCGATGATAAAGACTCGGATGGAGTGTCCATTGCAATAAAAAAAAAGTAGAGAGTCCCAAAATACAAGACAAGCTTTGGCCGTCTACAGAGACCACTGTTAAGGCCTATTAAAAGTTACTGTGCCTTAGAACAAGGAAGTAATAGAAAACCACATTAGAACGAGTCCTTAGGAGTATGTGGCTTTAGCCCAGTGAAAGTAGAATCATGTGTTTTAGTAGGAAGCCCCGACTGTTTAAAAGCAGATTTGGGAGAGATACAAAGGAGCAAAGAAAGCATTTCCTTATATTCAGACATATTAACTGAAGCATTAGACTGCTTCAGGAACTATTCAATGAACTAGCTTCCAGAACAATAGACTAAACTGAAACCAAGGTTTAGATATTACACTGTATTCTGAAGTCAAAAGGGCTGAAGCTCCACCTGGTGGCCTGACTGAGAGTTACCAATGCAATGCAATAAACTCTTGCTCAGATTCAGGTAGTTCCTGAATGCATCGATACCGTTTTCTTAGCATCAACAAAGAAATAGTTTGACATTGGCTTCTTCTGTTTTAGGATTATTTTTTTACTTCCCTGACTCACCTGCAGCTACTCTTTTCCCATTTTGGGCAGATAAAAGGGAAACCACTCTGGCATACTCTTGTTCTAATCTGTTCTCTATGACGCCACTCCTTAACTGAATCAGAACTGGTTGCATTTTGTTCCTGTTTACAAAGTACATTTTTGGACATACCAGTGACCCCAGAGAGAAATGAGACCCTGAAAAGTAAAAACAAAACCCTAAGGCCAAACGGGACAGAACTTTATATAAATTGAAGTTGGTATCATAGTTGCTGGAGTGCTCAGAGCCTTTGCGACATCTGTTTTTTTGCAATCAAAATGCCCTCCAGGTGTATCATATTCAGTATCATATCAAGAGTCCCTTCTTCCACTGTCTTTACACCTTGCAAATTCACAAAGGAACTGTACTTCTTCCAGCTTGTTTTCCCCTGATAGCAGATCTGCTACACAGCAGATAAGGGAGAGGTAGATAAGATTCTGGAGGAAAGCAACAGGGGAAGGGGTGGAATTCAAATTTTTTAACAACCGGTTCTGTGGGCATGGCTTAGTTGGTGGGCGTGGCTTGGTGGTCATGTGACTAGGTGGATGTGGCTTGGTGGTCATGTTATTGGCTGGGTGTGGCCAACTCAATATCATCGAGGCACGCATCTCCTCGTCTGGCCTCTCATGACTGTGGGGATGCTGCAATAGTCATAAGTGTGAAAAATGGTCATAAGTCACTTTTCTCAGTGCCATTGTAACTTTGAATGGTCCCTCCACACAAGCAAAGTACCAGCAAAGGAGGGGGGAAAAAACTCCAGAGACATTCCTGAGACGGGAAGTCTAGTCCTGCCAAGAATGTAATAAGGGTTAACGGAGAGGCAGTTTCTGTAAGCAACACCAGAACGTTTCCTTCCTGCCTTCCTTACAGGATTAGGCCAGTAATTTCTTCTAACAACTGGTTCTGCGAACTGCTTAGAATGTTAACAACCGGTTCTACCGAATAGGTGCGAACTGGTAGAATCCCACCCCTGATCAGGAGGAACATAGCCTTGGTCTAAGGCAGGAATCTCCAAACTCGGCAACTTTAATGACTTGTAGAGTTCAACACTCATGCTGGCTGGAGAATTCTGAGAGTTGAAGTCCACAAATCTTAAGGGAAAACTTTAGACTATGTGAAAGTTTTTTATGTTCAAGCAGCACAAGATACATTGTTGCCCTCTCTTCCCATGGTAGACCACTTGCTCTTTTGACCTTGAACTACCAACTCTCTGGCCGATGGGAAGATGTGAATGCAAAGGAAGCTGGGGCTAGCATGCCATACCTAAGTGGTTGAATAGACACTTTACTATCAGGAGCCATTTTTGTCCCTAGCTAGGCAAGACTCCTGTCCTGGATGGTTCAGAAACCATACAAGCTGGCTCCAATGTGACTAGGCCACCTCCTAAAACAAAGGTCTTCAAACTTGGCAAGTTTAAGGCTTGTGGACTTCAACTCCCAGAATTCCTGAGCTAACATGACTGGAGGAGGAATGCTGGGAATTGAAGTCCACAAATCTTAAAAGCTCTCAAGTTTAAAGACCTTTGTCCTAAAAGAATGCCCTAGCTACCATCAGACTTTGCCTAGCTAGCCCTGCAACATTTCTTCTCAAGGCTAGAGCTAATTGTAGCTTAAGAGGTCCAAAAGTTGTGTCTCCTCATGTAGCTGCAGGCTTCTGAATATTATTCAAGAAAGAACGGTGCCAAAACAGATTAAAAACAGCTTGGGCTATATACTATATTCATTCCGTCTACAAAGCAGGCTTCTAAAACAAGACTCTGAATTCAGAAATATCTATCCAGAGATGGAACCAAACTGTAATAAAATGCTACAAGGTCCATCTATTGTTTAAGAAACTTTTAACATTCTTATTAAGAATCCTCTGCTAAGCCTCTAAGATGGGGTCCCCAAACTTGGCAATTTTAAGACTTGGCAACTTTAAGACTTGTGGACTTCAACTCCCAGAATTCTCCAGCCAGCCACAAGTCTTAAAATTGCCAAGTTTGGGGACTTCTACTCTTAAGAGTAGTTCAGAGAACCCATGCTCATCAAAACGTTGTTAACAATGCAAGTTCATTATCCTGATCACTGTACAGATTTCCTGGGGCTTCTCCAACATCTGGAGAATATTAGATTCCTAGGGTTTAAAAAATAAACACTGTTTGTGGCAATGTTTTACTAGGGCTGCAGTGAGGCCTAATATTCTGATTTAAGTTCTGGATTTTCATACAACCGTTCTGTATGATGTAGAGCTACAATAAAAGTAGAAATGCTGGAAGCTATCTAGCCTGTAGAACTATTATTTTATCCTTCTGGAAATATGTTGAGAGGTGGCATACAGGTTTCTGACTGGCAGCTCATGACAATCTATGATGATCTTCAAAGTCTTTTAAAGAGTCTGTTTCCAACTTGCCACCCAGAGAATTTCAAAGGCAAAAAAATGGAATTAGCTGAAATCATCTTCTGATTCTGAGTGACTCAAAATGCAAGAAGGCAGGCAAGAAATCATAAAGTATCATTACAGTAAAATTATATCCCAATCAAATTATGCAAGTCAGGTTCTACTGACCATCTAGCCCCTGCACTTGAGAGAAAAATTAGATTTTGTTGGGAGGCTAACAAAGTTGGAGCCACTCTGGTCTCAGGGAATGCTATTTGCTGAGCATATGTAGAATATATAAATATTTTGTAATATCTAGAGTACAAAGAGTAAGAAATCTGGCCTAAATATCTGTATTGTTACTAAGCTGATCAATTCCACATACTGCTTGAAAAGTTGATTCAAAACAAAATCATATTTCATGAATGAAGGCAGATATACAGTATATGTCCCAGGATAATGCTGTGGGATCCAATCTATGTCAGTCACAGATTTATTTATTTATTTTATTTAGATTTATTTATTTATCATTTGCTTACAAGATAATAGATATAAGTATAAACATAATTATGAATACATGAAATGGATACATATAAGAAAAATAAAAAGAAACAATAGGACAGGGACGACAGGCACATTGGTACGCTTATGCACGCCCCCTACAGACTCCTTAGGAAAGGGGTGAGGTCAATAGTAGACAGTCTAAGGTTAAAGTTTTTGGGGTTTGGAGAAGAAACCACAGAGTCAGGTAGAGTATTCCAGACATTGACCACTCTGTTGCTGAAGTTGTATTTCCTGCAATCAAGTTTGGTGCGGTTAATCTTGAGTTTATATCTATTGTGTGCTCTTGTGTTGTTATGGTTGAAGCTGAAATATTCATTGACAGGTAAGTCATTGCAATGTATGATTTTATATACTATACTTAGATCAGATCGAAAACAGTGTAATTCAATGTTTTCTAGGTTTAGAATTTCAGGTCTGGTGGCATAAGGTATTCTGCAACAAGTAGAGGAGTGGAGAACTCTTCTTGTGAAATATTTCTAGACTTTCTCAATCTGTGCTAATATCAGATACGTAATGTGGGTTCCAGACTGATGAGCTGTATTCAAGTATTGGTCTAGCAAATGTTTTGTATGCTCTAATTAGTAGTGTGATATTGCCAGAGAAAAAGCTATGTAGGATTAGGTTAACAACTCTTAATGCCTTTTGGGCTATCTAGTTACAGTAGGCTCTAGCACTTAGATCATTAGAGATGAGTATTCCAAGGTCCTTTACAGAGTTTGGATCGTCAACAAGGTCTTGACTATTCAGCTTGTATTTTATTTTCTGAATTTTTTTGCCTATATGTAAGACAGAGCATTTATTTGTTGAGATTTGAAATTGCCATTTGTTTGACCATTCTGATACATAGTCAAGATCTTTTTGAAGGGTAGCAATATTGTCTGTGGTATTGAACAGCTTTACATCATCAGTGAAGAGAATGCAGTTGCTCTTAATATGATCACAGAGGTCATTTATGTAGAGTATGAAGAGAGTTGGTCCTAGAACACTGCCTTGGGGGACACCACTATTGACAGGTACAGAATTTGATAGGACACTCCCAATCTTGACCATTTATTGTCTGACAGGAATGCTTCTATCCAGTTATGCAGGTATCCAGAGATACCATAAGATTTTAGTTTTAGGAGTAGTTTGTCATGTACCACTGAATCAAAGGCTTTACAGAAGTCTATGTAGATTGCGTCTATTGTTTTGCCCTGATCGAGTTGTGTAGTCCATATGTTTTTGCAGTGTAAGAGTTGCAGATTACGTGATAGTTTTTTCCTGAAACCAAATTGTTTATTAGAGAGTAGGTTGTTTGTCTCTAAGTGGAGGATAATGGATTGGTTAATAATTGATTCCATGACTTTACAGGTGATGCAGCATAAGGAGATTGATCTGTAATTTTCAACTAGGCTGGGGTCTCCCTTTCTGAAGATGGGGATGACCGTGGATTGTGACCATAGTTTTGGCAAGGAGCTGGTCCTGAAGGATTTTTCAAAGATTATGCTTAGAGATTCTGCTATGGCAGTGGATAGCTTTTTTAAGAAGTAGGTACATATTCCGTCTGGTCCAATAGATAAGAGATAGTTTTAGATTGCGTAGTCCTTTTTCAACATTGTCTTCTGTAAAATCGATGTGTGTGTGTGTGTGTGTGTGTGTGTGTGTAATTGGAAGGCTTCTAGTCCAATTTCAAGCAGGAATCCCTATATAATTTCAAACAAATGGTTGTCCAGTCTCTTTTTGAAAACCTATAGCAATGGAGCAATCACAACTTCTGAAGGCAAGTTATTCCATTGGTTAATTGCTCTCACGTTAGGAAATTTCACCTTATTTCTAGGTTGCTTCTCTCCTTGGTTTGTTTCCAACCATTGTTTCTTGCCTTGCCTATTGGTGCTTTGGAAAATAGTTTGACCTCTTTGTCCTTGTAGGAGCCCCTCAAATATTAGAACAGTGCTATCATGTCCCCCCAGTCCTTCTTTTTATTAGACTAGATATACCCAATTCCTGCAACCGTTCTTCATATGCTTTAGCCTCCAACCCCCTAATCATTTTTGTTGTTCTTGTCTGCACTCTTTCTACACAGATACTATCAAGTCTGAAAATAGTTACGATGCATGCATGCGTGGTTTTAGCAAAACATTCAAAAAGCCACTGAGAAGTGGAAACGTGGAAGTACAATGAAGGGTTTAGGGAGAATGTCTAAGTGTAGGATTCTGTCCCATACTTACTAAACAAAAGGAATCTGCTATGGCAACTGTTGCTTGGCTACTTCATTCAGGGACATTCTACAGCACAAGCCTCCAGGAAGGAGAGAGGACTGTCTAGGAAAAAAATGCAGCGTGATAGATCAGATATTCTATTGCAGCAAACATACAAAAAGCCTTGTGGTGCTTTAAAGACCAATAAACTGATTGATTCGTGCACTCATTGTGATGCACAAAAGTGATTGAATGATGGAACCATAAACAATAAGGTCAGAGGAAAATGCAGAAAGCACATTTGAAGATATTTATATTCATAGCTGCGTCCATTCCAAAACACATTTCCCTATCAACATATTGATATATTTTAGGTGCTTTAGCTGGCAGCAATAGCTGAAAGCAAGCCATGTTTAGCTGTTCTTTTCTTTGGGTCCATCTTGCATCATGATAGCTTGAGCCTGGCTACTAGGTTACTGATACTTTTTCCTACTTTGTTGTGGGTAAATTAGACAGTTTGAGTCATAGGCATCCACAACTAATCACAATGCAAGCAGTGGCCGTGTGATTTAAACCCCTAGGTGATTTAAACCCTTACATACACACATCTGACACAAGGACATAAATTTCAGGATTTGCATCATGACATCACCATGCACATTTTGTTCCTTTCTCCCCATATCCCTCATATCCATCTAGGGTAGTGGTCGCCAATCAGTGGGCCAGGGACCACTGGTGGTCTGTGAGAAAATTTTGGTGGTCCGCAGACAAATGTCACCCCCAAAGCACCCCTCAAAGGAATTAATCCAGGCTGCGCAGGAATACAAGGCTGCGCCGCCCATATGGCCCACGGGAACACAAGGCTTGCGTCGCTTGCATTGCGAACAATATGAGGTAGTGAGGGGAGGAGAGAAAGGGCGGAGGGGGGGAACTTGCCCCACTCACCCCACGCGCCTTGCCTGGCCACCAGGCTGCTTCTTTCCACTTCTTTCTTCTTCTGCATTTGGCTGCATGCAAATGAGTCTTTGGGACCTTGCAAGGCATCCTGCTCCAAGAGGCTGCGCCAGCATGACAAGTCTCACAAAGACTCATTTCTGGCTGAGTTTGGGGAAGAGAAAGAAAGACTTTGGCTGCTTCTGCTGCTTTCCTTGCATAAAGCCAAAAGTCTCTCTCTCCCCCTGAGAATGGAGCTGGAGATGATATGCTGCGATCCCATATAAAGAATGATCGATCAGTAGGAAAACAGGGTGGGGAATTTTCCTGCAGACTTTTTGGGGGGGATTTTCCCAGGGTCTTAGGTCCACGGGATTTAAAATTATGAGTTTGGTGGTCCCTGAGGTCCAAAAGGTTGGCGATCCCTGATCTAGGATAAGCCGCCCAGAGTCATTCTGGAGGCCGGCAGCTTCCCTTATCAATGTATCTGTCTTCTTATAACAATAGTATGAGAAATGTCTGATTTGTCCTCTAACCCAGGGATCTCCAACCTTGGCAACTTTAAGCCTGGAGGACTTCAACTCCCAGAATTCCCCAGCCAGCTGGGAAATTCTGGGAGTTGAAGTCCTCCAGGTTTAAAGTTACCAAGGTTGGAGACTCCTGTTTTAGCCGGTTCCTGGAATGAAGTTTTCAGTTCATTTAAATGTACATATAGTCCTCAACTTATGACCACAATAGAACCCTAAATTTTTGTTGCTAAGCGAGACATTTGTTAAGCAATTTTTTTTTGCCCTATTTTAGGACTTTCCTGCTCTCCTGGTTGTTAAATGAATTGCTGCAGTTGTTACATTAGTGACACGGTTGTTAAGTGAATCTGGCTTCCCCATTGACTTCGCTTGTCAGAAGGTTGCAAAAGGGGATCATATGACCCCGGTACACTGCAACCATCACAAATATGAACCAGATGCCAAGTTTCTGAATTTCGAACCTGGGGATGCTTCATACAGGTGAAAAATGGTTATAACTCACTTTTTTCAGGGCCTTTGTAACTGTGAACAGTCAATAAATGAACTGTTGTAAGTTGAGGACTATCTGTACCAACAGATTGAAAATTCATTCTGAGTTCTCTTTATATTGTAGATTAGCTCTATACCCGTGCTTCTCTACAAAACTATGTTTATGTTTATGTTATGGCTTAGTTTATGGGGAGGAAAATAAGGGGGGGGGGAATTGTGCCTCTGCCTACCAGCATCCATCGGTATTCATCTGGCTAGTGTCCTGTCAGTGTGTGAGAGAGTTGAGGGCTGTTTGGAAACTGAAACAATAGTGTGTAAGCAAGAAGGAGGCAGCAAGGAGCCTGGGCGTGGCTTAGCTCAACTGTTCTGTACTAAAGATGCTTGGTGCTCTGAAACTGAAACTCCTCTTCTTTGCTTGTGTTTTGCATTTGGAACAGATTTCTTTTCAGGTGGGGAGGGGGAGTAGAACTCCTTAGCATCAGAGCGTGTTTGTGCTGTCCAGCCAGTGTACGGGAATTGGATAGATAGTTAGCAATTGTGAGCTGTCCCCTTAAGGGAATGCATCATGGTAAATGTAGTTAAGGTATCCTGGGAAATGTAGTCAATGTCACATGACCACATCTGTAATCCCGATTGGTCACTAAATTGACACTCGATGGGTTGGGGGAGGTTTCCTCATTCTTGCCTGAATTCACGGACTCATGGTAACTGCTCTACCTCTACCAATACGAGATGGGAGAAAAGGGATAAGGAGATAACCATCTTTTTACCTACAAGACTGATATGCAAAGGATTGGTCATTAAAGAAGAACTTCATCACAAATGTGAGTTATGAGGATACCTGATGAACCAATAATAAATACTTTGTATGAATGTTTTGTAGGTAAAAAGATGGTTATCTCCTTATCCCTTTTCTCCCATCTCTTGGTGGTAGAGATAGAGCAGTTGCCACGTGAGTTCAGGCAAGAGTGAGGAAACCTCCCCCAACCTATTGAGGGTCAATTTAGTGACCAATCAGGATTACAGATGTGGTCACATGACATGGACTACATTTCCCAGGATACCTTAACTACATTTACCATGATGCATTCCCTTAAGGGGACAGCTCACAATTGCTAACTAACTATCCAATTCCCAATACTGACTGGACAGCACAGTGTTAATAATAATATACAAAATACTAATGCTCTGATGGTCATTTCAAAAAACCCTTTCTTAGTGAGCACCTAGAAGCCAAGAAGAGGAACATACATGCCAAATTTCAAATTTATAGGCTTTATGGTTCTGGAGATTTTGTGATGATTCATGAGTAGTATTTCACTTTTACATATATATATATATATATATATATATATATATATATATATATATATATATATATATATATATATATATATATATATATATATATATATATATATATATATAAGGCTAACCTGTATTTTAAGCATTTTTAAAAAATGAATTGGTGGACAATTGCAGTTCAACTATTGTTTCCTTTCTGGTCTATGGGTATTTTGCTATTGGAGACACCCAACATTTTGTGAGTGAACCCATAACATGTTCTTGGGGTGCCAAAAGCAATGCTTGGGCAAAAATTGTTCGGAACTCCAGAGACTTTCTGGGAAAATGTATCTGCCCACACTGATTATCTAAAAGACAATAGCTTTCTGTTGTGCCATAAATTATGCTTATTTTCTTCTAGTTTAAACAAGGCAATATTTTCCCCAATGTTCTGTTCAAGATGTTAAAAGATAGTAATTTTACAATTAAAAATTTGTCTCTGGCTGAGAGGAGAAATATAATTAGCCATCAAATTAACACTAAACACCAACTGTATCATCAAAGCAAATAAACAAAAAGCAACAGGCTGCTCATGTTAAGAACTCTCCAAACCTCCAGATTAAACCTGTCTAAACTTTAGAGTAAAAAAACGATTCCAATGCAAAGAGACAGAACAAGCCTCTTCTTTGTTAAATCTCCCCTCACCCTTCTTGCACAGAAATCTCAAAAGATTAGCTGACAAAATATACCTTGTTTACATTTTTTATCTCAACAAGCTCTGAAGCTGAATATCGGTGGGAAAATCGTACATACCCCTCCTTGGTTTTGTCTCGAGCACTTCAGTACTTCACTGGTCAAAAAACACATAATAAATGGTACAGATTGCTATTCACTCAGCCTTGGGAATGATAAGACTTGAACTACGAAATCCAAGCAGTGAAAAGAAAACCGAACCAAGGGATTGGCCAAATTATGCAGCAGGTTATAATTTCAAAGATGGACGTCTCTATTACACCCATGACTGAAAGAATGAACTACAGCAGGGGTGTCAAACTCATGTCGTCACAGCATCGTCACATGACGTGTTGAGACTTTTTTCCCCTTTGCTAAACTGAGCATGGGTGTGGCCAGAGCGTGTGACACATCCAGTCTACGGGCCACAAGTTTGACAGCCCTGAACTATAGGTAATTCTTGACTTACAGTGGCTGGTTTAGTGACTGTTCGAAGTTACAATGGCACTGAGAAAAATGACTTATGGTTGTTTTTCATATTTATGACCATTAAAGTTACTAAAATCCTGAAGATTAAATAGAAAGGTCATAGGCATACCAAAACAATTCTTTGTGGCGGATATTTGGATCTTGCTCTGGATTACCAGCAAATTACTGGTAGTCTTTAAGCTTTGTCCATTTGTTCAGATCTAGGGAAGAAGGCCAGAAGCCACCCAGCAACTGCCTTGTGAAAGACCAGGCCTGGCCCACCTTGTCAGCAGCAGTACTAAGAAGAGAGTAAAAGAAAGCTGGGGTGCAGAGCGCAGAGCTTCAAAGGCCTCAGAGTGCAGGGTAGTGAAGGTGACTACAAGCCAGAGCTTCACACAGCACTATTGGGCCAAACTGGAGCTTTCCAGGACAACCATAGCTTCACATTGTGTTCCCAAGCCAGGCTGGGGCATCTGGGACTGTGCATTACACTACAGTTCAGGGGTTTCTTGCATCCCCAGAGTATCAGCACACCAAGAACTCCCTGAACCCCACATTTCTGCTTGCCACCCTGCAGGACAAGCAAAAGGTCCAAAATCTCAGGCTTTTGCAGGGAATTGAAGGCAATCCCTTGCCTTGAAAGAACCTCGGTTCTTTCCAGATAGGAAAGAACAAGCCATGAATGACTTGGATGGGACTGGATCCTCAATTAACCCCTGGTAGGACTTGGTTAACAATTGCAGCAGGGAGTGCTGGGATTACCTTCACTAAACGATGCAGTCATGTAGCATGAAGGCTTACAATTCCATCACTTAGCCATCGTGTGTACGCGGATTAGTTAAGATTGCAGTAAAAAACTATGGACAATCAATGGCCAGCAGAGGGCTCCAGAGAGCTTTTTAGAAGTCTTAAAAGGCGCATTTAGGCTGGGAAGCAACTCTGCCTGTCCATCTATCTAAGTCAAACAGGGGTCCCCAAACTTGACAACTTTAAAGACTTAAGTTATGCTGGCTGGAGAATTCTGGGAGTTGAAGTCCACAAGTCTTAAAGTTGCCAAGTTTGGAGACCTCTGATCTAAGACAAAAGCTATGGCAAATCCCTTCCATACTACAGCTACAAAAATTATATTGATGTGTCTGTGAAATCCACCAGGTGACTAATGAAACCTGAAGGAAGCTTAAGATAATAAAAGATTTATATTAGACCTTCTACTACGGATTAAATTGTAATGTGGATCAATCAAGCATTGTCTACCCCACAACAGTTTTCACAGACAGGAAAACCAATAGAGTGGAGGAAATGTTTGTGAACAAAAAGACAATCTCCTTCCACAAAAGCGTGGATAAGTGCATGAGCAAGGAACTAAACAGACTAGCACTCTTCTGCAGGCAAATAACTGCTATGTACTAATCAGAGGTGGGATTCAGCAGGTTCTGACCACCACTGATACCAATATTGTTTTGGAGACCCGGTAGCGGAAATTTTGAGTAGTTTGGAGAACCGTCAAATGCCACCTCTGACTGGCCCCGCCCCCATCTATTCTCTGCCTCCTGAGTCCCAGCTGATTGGCTAAGTCTTTTTTTGTTGCTCTGCACAGGAGAACGGAGCTGGAAAGCAGGTTAGTGGGGTGGGGAGGGAATGGAGATTTTACAGTATCCTTCCCCTGCCACGCCCACCAAGCCACACCACGCCCACCAAGCCACGCCCACAGGACCGGTAGTAAAAAAAAATTGAATCCCACCACTGATACCAATATTGTAATTTCCTGGTTAATTGTAACATCACCATATGCTAAATAAACAAACAACCGTTCTTTATTCCCAGGACTGCAAAATGGTACAGAAAACTGGCCAGTCAATAAGCAGCAGGCTCCTAGGAATTCCTTCCAGATGACCTCTTTCTCCACTTGAAGAAAAGCAATGAATGTCCTGTAAATATGGATTTCGTATATATCCAAAGGGAAGCACCTGTGGAGGGCAGCAGTGTGTGACTTATGAATCGCAGAGGCGGGAGGTGGGCAGCTTCCACCAACACCATACACAGAGAGAGAGAGAGAGCAGCCGCTTGGCTCTTTTTAAAGGTAAACTCAAGCTGGATTTTCCACAATGCATTTCAAGAACGTAAGAAGGCAGAGGTGGCTGTTGTTCTCTTTCTGGGGACTCTTCGTTGCTTTGCATTTTCCAGGCGAGCTGCAACAAAGGAAAATGTGCATCAAAGTGCCGTTTTCCTCAGCTGGGGACAACAGGGACTTTTATCTTCCAGAATTCCCTGCCAGCACTGCCATGCTGAGCATTCTGGGAAACCTGGAGGTCCGATTGCTGGGTGCTTTCGTCAAAGAGCTGTTGCTCTTGCTAACACAATGGGCATTTCTGCACTGCAGCTAAGAATGTTTGTGTGTGTGTGTGTGTAAACCAGTTTGGAAATGAAGCTAGCTTAAGAAATACCCCTTTGTAGATTTCATTCCCTTCCATAGTGATCTCCTGACCACATTTCTGATTAATGGACTTGTTTTCTTTATCCTTTCTGGACAGATATAAAGAAAAGAGTCTTTATCAGCTTTCCTGACTCATAGAAGGGGAAAGTAGTAGAAGTTCCAATTTAATCAAGTGAAAAAATGCTAATTAAATATAGGTCCACCATGTCATTGTTCCATCAGTGAACTTGTTTCTTTAAAAAAAAAGAAAAAAGATGCTGGCCTAGAAACCAGGAGAATATGAGTTCTGGTCCCACCTTAGGCATGAAAGCCAGCTGGGTGGCCTTGAATCAGTCTCTGTCTCTCTCAGATCAACTCATCTCACAGGGTTGTTGTTGTGGAGAAAGTGCCGGTAGGAGAAGGAAAGATATTAAGTATGTTCACCAATCCTGAGTTATATGTTTTTAAAAGGCAGGATAAAAACCTTTTAAAGAAATAGCTTTATAAGGATAGGAGGCGTTCCTGCTTCAGTAACCAATTGGAGCAGAGGGATTGCAGCACACCTGAGATAGCACCAATAAATGAAAAATAACACTGGCGCATATTAAGGGGGAAACTGTGGAGTTCCCCATTCAGAGGGCTGAGGCCCGGCGAAGGTGACACTGTGTGTTCCTGTCCTCAAGAAATAGTCAGTGGCTCATAACTCATGCTGGGGCAAGCTAGTCATGAGAATCTGTCTGAAAGCGCAGGTCAAAGGATCTTAACTCCAATTAGGCTGTTCTCCTGAACGTGTGGAGTCTTCAATACTCACTGAGCTTTGTTATTTGCTTGCAGACATTTCATTACCTGACTAGGTAATATCATCAGTGCTACCGTATTTCTCACAAAATAAGGCCGGGCCTTATTTTTTGATATATATATTTTTTGACCCCTGAAAAAACGGCTAGGCTGTCTTTTCAGGAGTGACTTAATTTCCTCCCCCACCTAGAGCGCCCCATGCGCACTCACCTCTCCACGAGGCCGCTTCTATCGGCCGACTGAAGCTTTCCAAAAGCAGAGTCACCAGCCACTTTGGGGCAAGGCGTGGCTACCCACGTCCCCTCACCATGAGGCAGCTTCTTTCAGGCGATGGAAGCTCCCCAAGGGTAGTCACCAGGTACTTCGATCGGCCGGTAGAAGCAGCCTCATGGCGAGGGGAGTATGCGTGGGCGCTCGCCCCGAGGCCACTTCTATCAGCCGATCGAAGCGGCTGGTGACTCTGCCTTTGGGGAGTTTCTATCAGCTGATGTTCTATCGGTAGTAGATCGGGGTATTCTAGCCTAGGCTACTTCCTAAAGGCAAGTTTTCTTCCCCCCCCCCCCCCCCCCGCTTCCCCCAATTTCTCTTCACATCATGTAGTTCTAACGAATGATGTGAGAAATGGTGGGGAAACGCATGGTTTAAATAGGCCTAAATTTTGGGGATGGGGCTTAATTTCACCTCATGCCTAGAAATCATGCTGGGCCTTCCTATTGGTGAAGGTCGTATCATTGGAGAAACAGGGTAGTATGTGGTTTGCTTCCTGTTTTATATACTGTGGTGTCTGGTGGAAATAATCATCTTGCTAAAACTACAGACAGTGTCTTCAGAAAGACCCTGAGTTTGCATGCTTCCTTTTCTAATCACTTGTGGAAATTGCTTCCTAAATTGTTTTTAAACTATTAGGAACCTTTGGGTCTATGTGTTTTAGAGCACTGGATAAATTTCCTCCAATCCTTGGTGAAATAAATTTTAAATACAAATTCAAAGGGAGTGAGAGTAAACAGCAAAAGGGGAGTTGGAACTTTGATTTTGGAAAGCAACAAATGGTCTAAGAGTCCATTATAAGAATCTTTCTCATGGGAAAGTTTTTGCTTTGAATTCTCTTTTACAAATCATGATAGGATAAGACTTTGAAGGCTGAGTGCTAGAGGGAACCAGAAAGAACTAGAGATTACAATTAAAAGAAAAGAATACTTCAATTTCATTTATTAATACAGAATAGAGCAAAATGTCCAACATTGGACATATTGAAGAAAGTTCTTGAACAAAGGACCCAGTTAATTTTAAGAGTGCCTGCCTCTAAAAATAGACTGTGCTTAAAAGATGTTATGGAAGAATTTCATTGGATAAAGCTGAGACTGATCTTAAAGTAGATTTTAAAATGACAGGTACAAAGAAGGATATAAAATAAGATGCTACATTTGATATACAAATGAAACCAGATGATTTCTTATCAATAAAAGGAGAAATACATATAATTAGGAGAAGGAGAGGTAGAGTTTAAGGATGGAATCAAAAGAGGAATCACCCTAGAGCCTCTATGTAGCCACAAACAGACTAAGTCCAACCCTCCTTAAATTCTGATAACCCTTATCTAGTGCTAAAATAATGCTGATCATTAATTGAGTAGATGCCTATGCATAGGCAAGAGCAATAAACCATTTTAACTGGAGCTTAGCCTGCGGCCTTGGTCTTTGGCACCTGACAATAACAAATGAAAGGGGGGCCCTGGAAAACTTTTCTATACTGCAAACTGGTGGCTCGCAGGTCAGATGTGTCATGCACAGGCCATGCCCACTCCAGCTCCACAAATGGAAAAACATCACGAAACACCATGCGATGGCAACATGATGCCGCGAGTGTGACACCCATGCTATATTGGATTTACAATAGAGACTTGTTACTTGTTAAAGATTTGAAGAATTTTGTGAGAAGGGTCGAAGAAAAAATGAAAAGAAATCAACTTCTATGCCATCATTTATTTACTGCTTTGTGTTATTTATAAAAATAATAAAGACAGGATAAAAATCTAATAAATAAATAGTAATGATCAAGATCACTAAAAGTAAAAGGAAGGAATATAAAATTGGTTTATTTGATCAAGGTTGAAATAGGCAAGTTGTTATTTCTGGTAATTTTTGGACTTTTGCTGAACAAGACTCAATGATGAGGCTTTAAGGATTTGTTAACAAATAAGATACAGGATGTGGGAAGAAGAGATTATTTGTTGTATTTTAAGAGAAAGGGGTAAGTTAAAAGTTTGAAAATTTCCTTATCACTTATCCCCTTCTCTCAAACTTCCAAAAATTGTTTATATTTGTTATTTCTTTATATATTTCTTTTCTTTCACTATTTGTTTTTCGTTTGTTTTCTATATTTCTCCTTGTTTTTTTCTTTTCTGCACTTTCTGTTTTTTCTGTTTAGTTTATATTAGGTTTTATCTTTTTCATTGTAGTTGCTAACGACAAAACCCACTTCCCAAAATAAAGAAATACAAGACCAGAACCAAAGGAAACATTACAGCAGTGACACCATACATTCTCTTAAATGACAAGAGTTTTAAAATTCAGGACTTGGTATACATTGCTAAGAAACCAGTGGACAGTAAACTTCAGCTAACACATAAAAATCTTCATTTCCTTTGGAGGATTTCTATGTTGTCTTTTGAATTTGTTAACGCCAAATATGGTAGTATTTAATTAGAAATGTGAAACATCTGAGAAAGATTGCATCTCAGTTGGAACGCAGTGAGGTGCTAGTAAGTCGATTATACTTTGGAGGTGGTCTTCTACATCACAGGGGCTGATTTTCCTGCATCGCAGAATGCTGGGAACAGACAGAGCAACTCACTGGGGAAAAAACTGGAAGGTGAACTTAACTCAGGGAATGATAACCAGAAGCTGTAGAGAAGATCCTGTAGATTTTGCGAAATACTCATAATATCTTAGATATGTTTGCTAGTCTGTTTTGACTTCGGAGCAGGGATTTTTCCTAAAGATTGTGTCCTTCTTTGTCCTTTGTTTCTATCTAACAAAGGGCTGGGTGGGGTGCTACAAGTCAGGGGAGGGTTTATAACAAACAGGAAAAGAATGTAGAGGAAGACAAATGGAGAATTATGAAATGCTGTGTCTAAAACTGTTATGTATTGTAGGAAGTTAGCACCCACCCCTCTCCTAGAAAATTGAAATAGCCTAGGAAATATTTAAAAGGCAGAATATTATATCTCCCTGGATGAGAAAAGGAGAAATATGTTTTAAAGACAAAGCAGCTTCCTGCAGCTCCCTGCCCCCCCTTCAGCTCCAGGGTGATGGGATTAAGGATGGCCCTCAGGAAATGATAGGATTACCCATCTCACCACATGTTCTGGGAAGATTGCATTAACCAGCACTCAGGTGAAGCCATGTGGTCCAGACCAAGCCTACAAAGTTAAGACCCCCGCCCCTGGGAGTCTGACAGCCAATGGGATTCATTTCTTGCACAGGAACAGGAAACACTAAGGTGGGGCCCAACAGAGGTTATATAAGGGTCTCTCAGCATCTTGGTTGGCTCTTCTTCCCTTCTCTTCTCACCTAGAAGCATGTGATCATCTTTCCTTCTCACTCTGGAGCTCCAGACCATGTGGCCCTGTACACCATTAAACTTTCCAAGCAGCCTCCATGTTTCCAGTGTCTTTTTCCCCACTTGGAACTGAACCCAGAAGGATATTTCTTTCAACAGTATGAAGGGCTTTAAGTTACAGCTTACTCTGGAATCTGTATCAAGAAGTCCTCTATTAAAGAGCACAACCGGAGGAGGTATGTTTTCGAACAGAGTAGCAGCACCTTAATATTAACCATGAAGTAATTTCAAAAGCAGGTAAAAAGAAATTTCAAAGTGAAATTTTTGGATTCAGAGGCAATTGATGTTTTTTCTGCTGCAGGTTAAATTCCTTCCATAGCTATCTGTTGGCGGGCACCGGGGGGGGAGGGGCACACAAAGAAATGAGGAAGAATGCCAACATCCAGCACTAGAAGTTAGTCAAGACTCCCTGCTTTTCCACCCCAGCCTCTCTCTCTCTCTCTCTCCCTCATCCTGTCTCCCCCTCTCTCCCTGCCTCCCTGAGGCACAGCATTAAAGAATGCTTTGATGCAGTTTGCCATAGTTTGAACTAACAGAATTGCGTCCTGCATCTGCACAGACACACACACACACACACCGACCACATCTGCATTGTGTCTGCATAGAATGTGGGAGTTTACACAGGGATTCTGGAATTGCGTCATTCGATCTATGCCTACCGGGTGTAGTTATTTTGGACTGTTTCCAGGTCAGGCAGAGGGAGAAAGAGGATCTAAGAACAAAGTGGGATCAACTACATCCAGCATAAACATACTGGGTGATGCTGCTGTGTGCCTGACTGCAATAAGGATGGCTTATTGGGCTGGGATTTTTACTGGAAGTGTATTTTGAGGTAGAAAACGCCCCACAATAATTTATCTAGCTCTGAGCCAAGCTTTGAGATAAGATACCTGCCATGCATAAGACAATTAAACTGTATGTAAAGACCACGTTGGTGCATTCCTTGGAGTCAGAAAATGACTGTATATACCTGTAGGAAATTAGCACCCACCCCTCTCCTAGAAAATTGAAATAGCCTAGGAAATATTAAAAAGGTAAAATATTTCCCCTAAAAAGAGTAGAAACTCAAGAAGCAGGATCTCACCCCAGAAGTAGAAACTCACCCCCACCTTTGTTAATGGGTGGGCCATTAAGGCCTGGGCCAGAATACTTTACATAATAAGGATCTCCAGGTAAAGTTATAGCAATTGCTCAAAAGCCCTTTCAGTGCATCATCCAGCAAGGCTCAATCAAGCCTGGAACTCAGGATAGCCTACAGAGTTGCCCCTGGGAGTCTAACAACCAATCAGAATACAAGCTC
Organism: Bungarus multicinctus; assembly: GCA_023653725.1. NCBI lineage: Eukaryota > Metazoa > Chordata > Lepidosauria > Squamata > Elapidae > Bungarus > Bungarus multicinctus. Next base: position 30,399,548 of record CM042842.1, on the reverse strand, counting down.
TAACTTCCTACACTACCATGGTTCCATGCTTCAGAAGTCTACCAGTTGAGGTAGGGACCACTTCACCAGAATTGTAGTTACCATGACCAAGGATTCTTCTAAAACCTCTGGAGGGCAGCTGGATGGGGAACGCTGTGACCCTGATAAATTGGACAGGGCATCAGGCCTTAGTATTCATTTATGCACCTTGAGGGATAAAAGACACCCAGACTCTCTATTCCAAGGAGCTGAGATTTAATTTCTACAACTGAATTCCCTGGCAACAGGGAATCTAAAGCATGTAAATCAAGGAACAATCATCATTAAATGTATTTTAAAAACCAAAGATTTTCCCAGGAAATGGAAACAACAGGAGGACATAATAATTTTGCCATTCATAATAATACATTTCTTAGGAAACCCACAAGACTATCCCTGAAATCAACATTCCTCTGCTCAATTAATTGGAATCGCTTGTTTGCTTGCTTATAAATGCTTTTATAGCATTTCAGTCAAACCAACTTGCAAGAGCAGTGTACAATATGAAGCATATGTAATAATATTAATAAATTGACTTCTCAATAGAAGTCATAAACCACTAGAACATTCACCTTCATATCTCAATCCTTGGATGCTTACTTAAGTTAACCAAGTTTACAATTGTTTTCTAAATATTAGTACTGAGAATGCTGATCTTGTTTCATGTCCATTCACTTAAAAACAGGAACAAGACATTGTATTTAAAAGCACAACTAGTGCCAATTACTTACTGTAAATTCATTTGAATATGTTGTTAAACTTCAGTTAACAACTTGGCTCCATATGTTTCTAGATTGATTACTATCTTTACTTAAATTCTCCAACAAGGGGAACTACTTGTTTGTTTGTTTTATAGGCCACCTGATTCTGAGAAACTTACAATTAAAAACTATTCATTAAAAGAAACATACAACAGATCAGAAGAGCAAAATACACAGAATCTAAACAGGACTCTATAATCACAAAGCTATAATCACAAAGGGAGAGCACAGAGGTCCATGCAGGGAACTACTGGTAAAGAATGCCTCACTTCTACCTCAATCTGCTCATCCCCATTCACGGTCTTCACTGGGTCAAACCTTCTACTGTACATGTCTACTGTTTGTTCAGGGGTTCAGCTGTATAACTGTGTATCATCTGCTTCCCAAACAATTGAATTACCTCTTCCAGTATCCTCGTCTAGATATTAAATAAAATAAGAGAAAAGACTTGATTCATTTTGTAGACTCAGTGACTCAACCTCTCATTTTTGTCACATGCCGACTGGAGTCATCCATCCAGGAAAAAGCAAAACCATTCAAGCCTCCTTATAGACATTCCACAAGAATATCAAAGTCCATGGTGTCAAAAGCCTCCAAAGGTTTCCATCAAGATTAGCAGAGTGTTACTTCCCCATACACACATATCACTGATGAGAGTAACCAATACAGTTTCTGTCCTGTCTGAGAAGAGCTTAGATAACCCATTTCCTCCAGAATCCTTTATAGCTGCCACAACACCATCTTGTCAACCACTTTCCCTATAAAAAAGAGCTTGAGATTGGGCAATAGTTGTCAGATATAGATGGATCCAAGACCAGAACCTTAAGAAGGGGGCAGACCAAAACCTTTTTCAGGGTTTCCAGCACCTTCCACTCCCTCCGTGAATTATCCACTACAGTCTGGATCCAGGCTTCTGCCCCATATCTAGCAGATCATGCAAGCTCAATAAGATGGGAGCTTATTAATACTGGTTTCTTCAAGACAGGACTTTACCAAAACAGAGAAGGAAATGCAATACTGATACATGATTGTCCCCATGCTGGTGTACTTTCTCTTCCCTTTCTTCTTCTGCCAAGAATAGAAATTCATCTATATTCATCCAAGTTTGGTGTACACATAAATCAGTATTGCAAACCATGAACAAAAATACAAATAGCTTTATGTACACCTAGAGTTTCCAAGCATGTATCTAGCAGAATGGAGGGAAGAGAAAAATACTGAAAAATAAATGGAGGAAAAAAGCTGACACTCTCAGAAGGAGGGGCTGTGCGATGCAAACCATAAATTTACTCTGGTCCATATTTATCTTAAATCAGTGCTTGAAGCAGAACATATCCCCTGGGTGACTCTTTCACTAGATCACCATTTTGGCTGAAACATTTATGGGGCCCAGTTTATGCCAATCCTGCTTTGTTATTGCCATCGCAAAATGATCCTAACTCTGATACACATCCACGCACATTTATTATGATGACATCACATTATGCAGTAACCACTAATAATATTATGCTTTCCAGCATGTCCAAGGACAAAAACAAGACTTTATCCAGTAGGCCTTCTTCGATCTGGTGCTCTCCTCTGATATTGGATTGTAAACAAGCACTCTTTTACCTCTCAGTCAACATGACTTAATATTGTTGGCACAAATGTAGTTTACTTCAGCTAGAGCAGAGTGATTAGGACACTATCTTGTACTTATCACGGTTTTAGGAAACCTATTACTGTATACATAGACCTGTGGTAAGTGTTCTCTCTCTCTCTCTCTCTCTCACCCTCTTCCTCCATCTCTCCATCCTTCTCTCTCACACACACACATACACATACACACACATAAACTTTGAGGTTTAGGGTGGGTGGAATTTGCTCGTGTGAAATGACTTTTGGATTCTTGCATGGCCCAAGTTTAGATAGGGTGGCATGTATCCCCAAGTATCAGGTTGACCACCTTCACCCCTGAATTTAAAAGGTAGAAGGGAGGGAAACTGCCAGAGTGAATAAATCAAAATCATCACAATACCTATCAGAGAAAGCTTCACCCCAGGGAATAAAATGCTGATCTCCCATTTCCAGGACAAACCACTGGGCCTCAGCTTGAGCCATTAACCTCAAGATTTTACAGCCTCCCATTTACTCACTAGAGAATAGCAAAACGCAATTAGGCAGGCCAATGCCCCACTATCTTTTAGCGGGTAACCTTTTCACCTCATTACCTATTGGTGCTATTTATTTTTACAGCATTGCCTCCTAGGAACTCTTGAGCTCTATCCTTCCCACTTCCCCCAAAGCGCCTCTATAGAATGATGCATCAAATGTTGTTATGACCTCAACTCCTTTACAAGAATGTCTCCCAGCTTTCTGTTTTGCACTAATCCACCTTAATTGGCTTTTTGCCACCATCACCCATTCCTCAAATCAAGGATGCATCACCGTGCATCAATCAATTCCAGACAATGTGTCATTGCATCCCCATCTGAACACCAGTATAGGAAGGGAGAGACCAAAAAAAAAAGACATTTATTCATCAGCTGCATCCATCCAGGAAGGCCATTTTGAGATAAACTGCATTCCCAAAGAATGATCCAGTTGAAATGTAGCAGACAGAAACTTAATTAACAGAAGTACAAATATTAACTTGATATACCAGGAATGTAACATAACACAAATTTTGCATCAGTAATATTTTAATCCACGTTCATGGTGTTTTGTTTTTATTAGCATTATGCTAATAATACATTAAGCCCATATCCCATATCACCAAAGGGCTCTTTGTAGGACACAATAATGAATAAACAGTCCAATTTATGCTTTCAGTCTTCCTATGGCCTTTTCTGAAATTTCTCAGGAAGAAAACAGCACAGATTCCCCAACATTCTGAAATGATCTGATTTTTCCACAAAGTCATTCTGAAAAGTCATCAACCCACCTGAGCAAAATAGACAAAGTTGAAAGGAACCTTGAAATCTAACACCCCACTTAAGCAGGAAACCATTTCAGTCTTTTTTAAATTTATTTTTGCATCTCTCTTATGCTGCGGGAAATTAAGGTTCTAATAAGAATTGTACAGGCCTGAAGGCTCCTCTCACCTGCTCTAAAGTAGATAATGCTTGACAGAAATATGCAGAACTTTAAAAAGTGGAAGCTATTCCTTTATCTAACCTTTTCAGTAGAAACTTCCTATAATAGAGGTGGCTCCATAGAGGCACAATCTACTTAATTAGGTTTGCAAATATACATTTATAGTTTTGTTGTTTCAACCTGATTTTTTAAAGGAAAGTGTTTGAGAAAGCAGTGTCATTTAAAATATTGGCAAAAAAAATCAGAAAATAAAATACAAGCTAAATAGTCAAGACCTTGTTGAAGATTCAAACTTTGTCAAGGATCTTGGAGTACTCATCTCAAATGATCTAAGTGCTAGAGCCCACTGTAACTACATAGCCAAAAAGGCGTTAAGAGTTGTTAACCTAATCCTACGTAGCTTTTTCTCTGGTAATATTACACTACTAACTAGAGCATACAAAACATTTGCTAGACCAATACTCAAATACAGCTCATCACTCTGGAACCCACATTACATATCTGATATTAACAATTGAAAAAGTCCAGAAATATTTCACAAGAAGAGTTCTCCGCTCCTCTACTCATTGCAGAATACCTTATGCCACCAGACTTGAAACTCTAGACCTAGAAAACCTAGAACTCCGATCTAAATATAGTTTATAAAATCATACTGTAAGGTTCAGCGATAACGTAAGATCATGATGTGCCAAAAATGAACTTAAGCAGAGGCTGTGAAGAACAAAATCTAACTTATTGATCAAGAAAAGGGTAAGACCTCTCCTCTCATACACACAGATATGTGAGGAAAGTTACAAAGCATATAGGTGAAAGTAAATCTTCTTATACATTAAGATTCTTTTAGAAGTAGAGTAACTGCATTGTAAAACACTCTAACTTTGATTTACATCTTTCCTGCAAAAAGACAAATGTCCTTCTGGCACTTGTTTATCTTTCAGTATCCTTTCTCCTATTGTCTGTTAATTGATCACAATTTACCATTTAAGAGAGCCATTAACAGCATAGTTCAAAAGGTGTATATTGCTCCAGATGTATGGAGTTAACGTTCCCAGGGAGTGTGTTCCATTCACATTGATTTAGATGGAATAATCATGTGTCTTCATATGAGAGAGAGATGTAACTAATTGCAGGCATGTGTTTTACAAAGGGTTAGAAAAATATTTTCCACAACAGCAAGATAAGAATTGTCTATAGAAATGTAACTTCTAGATACATAGGAAAACAACTGCCTAACATCAAGGTAAGACATACCTATAGAGTAACTCTCTACTCTCTCTCTCTATAATATATTTTACTTCTTTCCTTTCTTTATTACCCTAACATTCCCCCGTTTTGTTTTAAAGGATAGAATTCTTTCTATCCTGATGAATGAGGAAAGATAAAGGCATTGATAAGAGGCAACAGAAAAAGATTCCTTTAATGGCTCCCAGAAGCTTTCAACCATGAAGGTCTAGCAGTCAGGGAAAAAAATTCTGGAAAGAAATTTACAGTATCCAATTTTCCATGCCAATTATTTTCAGATGTTTATATCACTGTGAGTTTCCAAACAGGTGTTACGCAAGCACAAACCCCAAAAATTCTTCACAGCCATGGTTCTTCTTGAAATTCTGCATTTTCAAGGGATCATTACTGTACCTGTCCTAACTCTTGGTCATTGTGCAATCCAGGCTATTTAATATTGATTTATTCATTTTTCCACACAGTGAGCCCTCAGACTTCTACTCATGAGGCCATCAGTGCAACATCTGGGCAACTGGGCAGCATCATTTGTGAGTTATAGTCAGGGCTTTGGGTTTGGAGATCTCTTTTCTGCTGTCTCTTCAAGTGAGGGAATTGCCTGAGGGGGATGCCCCTCCCCCATGGAGACATGACTTCTGGTGCCTTAGTGGCACAAAGCAAAAATCAATCTAGGTGCAGCTTTGTGTGGAGGTATTAGGAGAAACTTTGCCTAATTCTTAATGGTATGTGTCTCTCTCTATATGTGTGTATGTGTATGCAGCTACTTTTCAATACAAACATGCTGGACAAATTTCCCACCCATCAGACATAAGTCCAAAGTGTTCAAGACCAAGGTGTTCAAAAGTTGCTGTGGCAACCACTCTCAAATACACAATCCTTACATGAGTACATTAAACTGGTTACAATATAAATGAGACAACAAAGAAAACATTACAGTGAATTTCCACTCTCCCCCCATAATCTTTTCAACAATCTTTTGGGAATTGGAAAAGAGTCTTTTACTGGTCCATCAGCTTCACTTGGGATCTTCAGATGGAATAACATAAGCTGACACTCAGGCAGGAAAAATCAAAAAAGTTGATTCTCCTGCAATGAGAAAAATCACAAAGTCTATTCATACCACCACGATCACATCAGCTTTTGGTAATTTTTATTCTCAGCCGGTCTTCTCCAGGAAACACTTTCCACTCTTTTAAGTTCATCAACTGGGGTCCACCCTTTGTCTTTTGGTCACTCTGCTGTTTCAGTGGTCAGCAAGATTTGGTAGGACCTATCCCAGGCTTTTATCAGGACCCAATCAGCATGCTGGAACTTATGGACAGCAAATTCGAGAGGTAGGGTTTGAGCTAGAAGTCCTTTGCTTCTGAACTGAGATAAAGAAGAGTAGAGGCCAAGTATACAGTTCTTTACAAACTTATCTTTAGTTTCACACTGTGTGATTTCCCCCATTCTCTTCAAGTGTAGTAGTCCAAACATCATTTCAGGAGGTAAAGTATCCCTTTTTGGACAGGTTCAAATTCAGAGCCAGGCCAAGGATAAACAGTTGGCCCATGGCATAGATGAATTTGCATTCCACAGAACATGACATTCCCACCAAATTCCCATACTCCATGATTGATTGAAGCATTTTTGCAGAAAAATGAGTTGCTGTCTATAGCTCCTACTATCCCATATCTGGGTATTACCTGCTCCAGTATAATTTTGACTCTCATGGCTGGATAAGCCTCAACCCACCCATCCAGTGATCCACTATCTTAAAAAAATTAAATCTTCCCACTTTTAGCCATTCCCCCAAGGGAATATAATTTAAATCAAGTTAGGCTATAATATAAGTACCCCAACACAATAATGTTCAAAAATCCAAACCTCCCTATAAATATATTTTATCCTTGACAGGTAGGGTCTAGTACTTTGGAGAAAAAATGCCACTTCTGTGTTGAAAAAACCCTCAAAAGCCATTCCGTAATCTGTGTAACACTAGGCTCTTCTTCTAGTAGTTTAGCATACAAGTCTTCATTTAAAAAAAGTGTAATTATCCATCCATTCACAGCTTACAATGTCCAGCCAATAGTCACCCCTGTATTCTCCTAAAAAGGGCAACAACTTGTGTTGCTGACAAACAAACAAACATGCCATAGGATGGAGCACCGTGATTCCTAAGTATGTAAAATCTGTGTGTCAGACTCGGATTCCATTCACATGGAAGCAAATTCTCATTAAGTCAAAAACATTTACAAATGTAAGCAAAATATTTCAAAATCATTTCTTTTTAGATAGGTTTAATTGAGCATTTTTAAACCTCAAAAATTTTCAGAAGGGAAAAAAATCAAAATTGTATTTCGAAAAGAAGAATTTTTTTGCATAGCTTTCAATATGCAAGCCAAAAATAGTGTAGACTGCAAAAGGCAGGGATCAGATGTCACTCTTTTAAGAAGAGATTGGGTAACAGTTTGTCAAAAAGGGTATAGGTTTCCTGCCTAAGCAGGGGTTGGACTAGAAGACCTCCAAGGTGCCTTCCAGCTCTGTTATTCTAAAACTTCTAAAAACCTTTACCCCGCCTTTCTCAGGCTGGATCTGCAGAGAAGGAGAAAGAAGGGGGGTTAAATTACACAGAATTCTCACCTCCCTCCTCCACTCAGTCTCTCTTCATCACACACGCACACACACACACACACACAAAGTTCACTCCCAAATCCTTCATGGGATCTTTCTCACTTCTCTTTCTTGCAAATTTCCTTCAAAAAAGGAAAAAAAAAAACAGACCCAGGAAACTATAGGCCAATCAGCCTAACATCAATACCTGGGAAGATACTGGAAAAGATAATTAAAAAAAACAGATCTGCCAACATCTAGAAACAAGTAAAGTAATAACCAGCAGTCAGCATTGGTTTGTTAAAAACAGACCATGCCAAACCAATCTTATTTCATTCTTCAACACAATGACTAAATTAGTAGACTAGCAAAATACTGTGGACATAATATATTTAGATTTCAGCAAGGCATTCAACAAAGTAGACCACAACCTACTTCTTAGTAAGTTAGAAAAAAGTGGAATAAATAGCACCACCATTAGATGGACTCGCAACTGGCTGACAAACCATACTCAACGAGTAGTCCTTAATGGGTCTAAGTCTACATGGAGGGAAGTAAGCAGTGGGGTGCCACAGGTTAGGCCCAGTACTCTTCAATATCTTAGATGAGGGAATAGAAGGGGAACTTACCAAATTTGCAGATGATACTAAGCTGGCAGGAATAGCTAACACCCAAGAAGATACGATCAGGATCCAGATGGATCTTGACAGACTAGAACACTGGGCCATATCTAACAAAATGAAATTCAGTGTAGAGAAAAGTAAAGTCTTACAGTTAGGCAAGAAAAACCAAAAGTACACATATAGACTGGATGAAACCAGGCTCAATAGCAGTAACTGTGAGAGGGATCTTGGAGTCTTAGTGGACAGCCAGCTAAATATGAGCCAACAGTGTGCAGCAGCAGCCAAAAAAAGCTAATGCAATCCTAAATTGTATTAACAGAGGGATACAATCAAGATCAAGGGAAGTACTAATACCATTCTATAAAGCCTTAGTAAGACCACACCTAGAGTACTGCATCCAGTTTTGTTCACCACATTATAAAAAAGATGTTGAGGCTCTAGAAAAAGTACAGAGAAGAGCAACCAGGATAATTAGGGGACTGGAGACTAAACATACAACGAACGGTTGCAGGAACTGGGCTTGGCTAGTCTAGTAAAGAGAAGGACCAGGGGAGACATGATAGCGGTCTTCCAATATTTGAGAGGCTGCCACAGGGAGGAAGGGGTCAAGCTATTTTCTAAAGTGCCTGTAGGTCAGACAAGGAATAATGGATGGAAACTGAACAAGGAAAGATTTAACCTGGAAATAAGGAGAAATTTTCTGACAGTGAGAACAATCAACCCATGGAACACCTTGCCCTCGGAAGTTGTGGGAGCACCATCACTTGAGACTTTCAAGAAGAGATTGGACTGTCTTTTGTCAGAAATGGTGTAGGGTCTCCCGCTTGGGCGGGGGTTGGACTAGATGACCTACAAGGTCCCTTCCAACTCTGATTATCTGTTATCTGTTAAAATCTTGCAACTGTAAAAGGGAATTTCTCTGAGGGGGGGCAGACACATATATACCATTAAATATCACTCCAAACCCGTGGAGGTTTTATCCTTTTAAATTTTAACTTTTCTTTCCATGGGCAACCTGTAACTCATTCTTGAAGCATTGGGAAACTCAGTAGTTTCAATCATCCATCAATCATCCAGTGCCCTAAGCCCAAGCTGAAAAGCTCATCACAATCAATTCAATTTCATACAGTTCTATATACTGTATTATTATGGATGCATATCCAAGAATTTAACAGATCACATCAAATTGATCAAATTATATTATCTGAGTCTTCCCATTTAGACAGACTTTACTCTTTTTTTTTTCTTTTATTACCTGCTTAGACCCTGGATGGGAAGAACAACAAATCTTTTTCTTTCTTTCTTTACTCTTAGTTCTTTCAGAGTTTTGGCTCTTTTGAGAGTGGTAATTTCTCAAGATCTCTCTAACACTGCAATATTTTCCTAGTTCACTATCAGTGTGTAACTTTATAATCCCCATTAAGAATAACCATGATGGTGTATTATAAATCAGCTAAAAATGTTTGTGGTTACCTTCAAGATCTGCCATAAAGGGGCCGGGGGGCAGGATGCAGTTCACTGATTCTAAGCCTTACAAGGAAAATGGAGTTACTGCAGAAGCAGCATCTCCTCTCTTAGACCTTAGATCTTAGGGACCTGTGGTGTGCATTTCCTTGCCCGATGTTAAAGGAAAAGAGACCCACATTGTAATGATGTATGAAAGCACATACATCATAAAAAACAAAACGTAATAACCCTCATTGGAAGGAGGGAAAAGAGAATTCAATACTGTGGCTAATTTAGAAATAAAGAGGGAGTCAATTTTTATCCAAGGCAACAGGGAAAAATTAATGCAAGACTCTTTTCTAGCTTTGGAAGTTGTGATTCACCTCTCTATAGGAAAAGATTAAAAAAAAAACATTTAAAAGGGGCAGGAAAATTCCCCTAAAAAGGAGAAGTGGAGGCTCAGGTAGCCCCCACCTTGTTTTCTCTTTCTAGTTTTGGATCTCCCAACAGGCTTGTTTTTTAAAGATCCATGATGTATGGAGACCTTCATTCAGATATCATTTGCCAGGGCCTTCATGAGCAAGTTTGAACTCTGCTTTTCTTTTTCTTAAAAAAACTTAGATTGTTACAATAGGTTTTAACGTGTCCCAATGAGCTAATACATAGTTCAGAGGGTAACATGGTTTCTTCATTCCAAACAGGCTACCAGTATGGTTGCCCATTTTTTCGATGGAATTGGGAAGCTTATAGATTCGGAGTCTGACTAAAACTCTTCCTAAAGAATCTCTCTTTAAGGAATTTCTCGGGCTTGGAGTTAGCTCGGAGTGTGGCAGAGCTCACCCTTCTCCTCAGGGCTTTCTCAGACCTTTTCAAGTTTCTTAAAGGGATCTCTCAGTGGGGGAATTTCTCGGGCTCTCCGTTTGCTCGGGCTCTGACCAACTCTTCTTCTTTTTCTAAGGAATTTCTCGGACCCTCCCCTCAGGCTCAGAGTTTGACTCAGATCTCCCCCCAAAATCTCAAACTTTTATTTTATTCCACCAGTCACACTCCTTTCAAAGCGACCCACTTTGGTTGATCTTCTCGCGAATAATCAGAAACTGCAAATTGGGTCTCCTCATTCACTTTGAAGGCAAACCTCTGAGGAATTTCCTTCATCTCATTCACACACACACAAGGCAACACTCCCCACTTCCTCCCCCCTAAAAAAACTCTCTACTCACCTAGGAAATTGTAATCTTCCCCAATCCCCGGTTCAAGCCTCTTTTGGGCGTTCAGGTTCGGATGGAAGCAGAATTTGCCAACGTAAGACCAGGTCAAAATCACCTGTTCAAACTTACCGGGAGTGCTCTTAACTTTATCACTGGGCCTCGCTGGTTTCTTCTGTCCACCGTTGTGAAGGCCTGCCGAGCCTCAAAAGGGGTTCGGCTTGTGAGGTACTGAATGCAGCTGTCTTGAAGGAACGATGTCTCCAAGCCCCACGTTGGGTGCCAAACTTAAGGTTCAGCTATAACTTAAGATCACGATGTGCCAAAAATGAACTTAAGCAGAGGCTTTGAAGAACAAAATCTAACTTTTATTAATCAATAAAAGCGTAAGACCTCTCCTCTCATACACACAGATATGTGAGGAAATACAACGCATATAGGTGAAAGTAAGTCTTCTACCTTAAGATTCTTTTAGAAGTAGAGTAACTGCATTGTAAAACACTCTAACTTTGATTTACATCTTTCCTGCAAAAAGACTAAATGTCCTCCTGGCACTTGCTTATCTTTCAGTATTCTTTCTCCTATTGTCTGTTAATCGATCACAATTTACCATTTAAGAGGGCTATTAAAGCATAGTTCAAAAGGTGTATTTTGCTCTAGATGTAGGGAGTTACTTTCCCAGGGAGTATGTTCCATTCAGATTGATTTAGATGGGATAATCATGTGTCTTCATATGAGAGAGATATAACTAATTGCAGGCATGTGTTTTACAAAAGGTTAGAGAAATATTTTCCACAACAGCAAGATAAGAAATGCCTATAGAGATATATACTTCTAGATACATAGGAAAACAACTGCCTAACATCAAGGTAAGACATGCCTATAGAGTAACTCTCTACTCTCTCTCTACAATATATTTTACTTCTTTCCTTTCTTTATTATCCTAACAATACATTACACTGTCCTACCTGCAAATGAATACTTCAGCTTCAATCATAACAATACAAGAGCACACAATAGATACAAATTCAAGGTTAACCGCACCAAACCTGACTGCAGGAAATACGACTTCAGCAACAGAGTGGTCAATGTTTGGAATACTCTACCTGACTCTGTGGTTTCTTCCCCAAACCCCAAAAACTTTAACCTTAGACTATCTACTATTGACCTCACCCCCTTCCTAAGAGGTCTGTAGGGGGCGTGCATAAGCGCACCAATCATGCCTACCATCCCTGTCCTATTGTTGTTGTTTTTTTTTCTTATAAGTATCTATTTCATGTATTCAAAACTATATTTATTCTTACACCTGTATCTTGTAAGCAATTGACAAATCAAATAAATACTAAATACTAAAAAACTAAGAATTTCTTGAATTCAATCCCATTTCTAATCCAGTCTTGGGAAGGAAAACTTCTTAGTTGCCCTCCTAAACATCTTAAGCTAAAGGACTGGATGTATAGAGTATAAGTCAATTGATTCTTGCAGATCAGCAGTTTTCAATATCTGTGACTCTGATATCCTTCTAGACCAGGGCTGACAAACTCCCAGCCCATGGGCCGGATGCATCACATACTGGCCATAGCCATGCCCAGTTTAGCGAAGGGTGGGGAAAGTCCTGGTATGTCACATGATGCCACTGTGATGACATGAGTTTGACTGCTTATGCCATCTGGAAATTATAGTTTACAGGCAGTGGTAATAATTTACCACAATAATTTACAGGCAGTGATAAATAATTTAACAACAGGTTCTGTGGCAGTGGCTAGGTTGGCATGGCTAGGTGATCATGTGACTGAGTGGGTGTGGTCAGGTGGGCATGTGACTGGGTGGGCATGGCCAATTTAGCAGTCCATTTTGCCAATTTAGCAGTCCACTGAACAATACAGAGCAGCCCCTTTTTCTATTCTTTTTAATACTGCATGAAGTTTTTGCTCTAGGTTTTTTTTTTTACTAGGGGGGAGAGATTGACAATGCCTGGGTAAGGAAAGGCATGCTTTCCTCAGGTCTCATGACTATATTTAAATATTTAAATGTCATTGGTGTTGGGAGATTCCTTGGTGAGGTGATAGTGACTGGGTGTGCGATGTTCACTGGTGCAGTAACTGGAGTTGGTAAATTGACAGATGTGGTGAGGGTTAACGGAGAACTCATTGGGCTGGAGATGTTAGCCGTGCTCAAAACATTGGCTGGGCTTCTCATATTCATTGCAGCAGCCGCAATGGGAGAAGCTGCTCCTTCGGTATTCGCCGTCTCCACAATTGTCAGCAGCTGCACCGCTTTTTCCAGGGAAGGAACCAAGGTGAGAATTGGTCATAAGTTATTTTCTTTAGTGCTATTGTAACCTTGAATGGTTGATAAAATAATTGTTTTAAGCTGGAGGACCACCTCTCATTGGCCTTGAGAAGTTCTGGGATGGTTTGCTTTAGAAAGTGATATTCAGTCTTGTGCTTTTACTTACTGCAATCTGATCTCAAGGTTGAACTCTGTGTTATATTCTATCTGTATGCAATAACTGTGAGAATAAGTCATGCAGGAGTTTGGACTACAGTATGTAGATACCAATGTATACTGTAAACAACACTTTGCTCTGCCTTTTTTCTACCTATTGTAGTAAGTTAGCACCCACCCCATTCCTAAAAAAATGAAATATCCTAGGAAATATTTAAAAAGGTAGAATATTTCCCCTAAAAAGAGTAGAAACTCAGAAGCAGAAACTCACCTCAGAGGCAGACATTCAGCCCTGACACCTTTGCTAATGGGACATTAAGGCCTAGGCCAGAGTATTCTACATAATAAAGGCCTCTACCAATCTCACCACCTGGCCTGGGAAGATTGTGTCAGCCAATACTCAGGTGAAGCCATATGCTCCAGACAAAGCCTACAAAGTTAGTTAAGACCCCCGCCCCTGGGAGTCTGACAGCCAATGGGATACATTTCTTGAACAGGAACAGGAAATACTAAGGTGGGGCCCAACAGAGGTTATATAAAGGTCTCTCGGCATCTTGGCCTGCCCTCCTTTTCCTTCTTTCTTCATCCAGGGCATGTGATCCTGTCCACTATTAAACCATCTTTCCAAATGGACTCCATGTTTCCAGTGTCTTTTTCCCCACTTGGAACTGAAGCCAGAAGGATAATTCTTCCAACACTACAAATTATGGGTATCTTAATGGTTTGGGGCAAATAGGAATATACATTCTAAAACTTTAAAGACAAGATGGCTGATATGTATGGAGATTGCACTATTACTGAAAGATCAAGCTCATAGCCTGAATTGGTTTTAATGGTCTTGTTGTTTTAAGTCAATTACATTGACTTATAAATAAATTAAGAATCTATGATTGAGTAATCAGATCTCTTTTGCTCAGTATCTATTCATCTGCCAGTTCAAAGAAACATCACCTCATACACAAAACAGCCATCTCTAGAGTCAAATGATCAGGCATGTAACTCTAAGTTGCCCTGAGTACTAGTATATTTTCAAGCTCAATTCAAAGAACTCTCCCTAAATTACAAAGTCTTAAGTCATAAATTATCTGTAATTTGATCCATAAGCACATATAGAATCATAGAATTATACAATTTTCTGAAAAACTAATTAATCATCCATAACGGTTTCTTTAAAAACTCAGCTAATAAGTGCCACATGTAGAGTTGCAAGCTAATCTTAACAGACCCTTGATGGCTGGTAGACCGTAAAGTACTGAGCAGGTCTTGATGGCCAGCTAACCAGTCTGATAAATTGCTGGAGAGGAATCTGATGGTTAGTATTTCACTGCCAATAATAGTGGGAATTTTCCACTGTACAATTTGAAGAAAATTGTACGTCTGTTTGCTTCCTTTTCTCTTAGCAGCCTGCCTGCTGGTTTCCCACTGCCTTTGCTGAGAGTGGAACTCAGCTTCACACTTATCTTCAAATGACTCTGCTTAAAATTGATAATTTTCCATAATAATCAAATCACAATCTGGGGAAAGCTTAGAGTTCCCCGTTACTCTCAACCAGTGCAATGGAATAGTGTGGCAAATGTGTGAAGGGGAAGGAGGGATGGAGGGAGAGAGGGAGGGAGAGGGAGGGAGGGAGAGAGAGAGAAAGAGAGAGAGAAGAGAGAAAGAGAAGAGAGAGAGAGAACAGTGAGCATATCATAAGTGACTCCCAACTAAGAATAAAATTAGAAATTGGGGGAACATATTTTAAGTAAATATGACTGAAATCACAAAGCACATTGTTGGAGAGTGGAGCATGGCAGAAGCCATGAAATCTTTGAAATGTTTTCACACATTTCTCTACATGGATTTGAAGGTGGATACAATGAATTCTTGAAAATCCAGATAATCTAGAATTAGCTTTAGTATATCAAATGCCAGCTGTCATCTGTTTGTTTGTTTCCTTCCTTCCTTTCCTTCTTTCCAGCAACCCCAAAAATATGTGATTTCTACCACAGAATTAACCCTTCTGCTGTACTGGTTCTTGCATCTCCCCTGCACTACTCTCCATCCTTAGGGACAGAATTATCACAGGATGCTTCTGTGACTTTGGGAGAGGGGAGGGACATTAGTGCAAGGACTCTCACACAAAGTGGGAAACTTTGAATGTATTTATTAACCAAATTTACATGGCCTCCTATCTCACAAAAGCTGACTCTGGACAGTGTACAACAATAAAACTGTAAATAAATAATTTTAAATAAATATATAAAACAATCATGATCTAAAACCATTATACAACAACTTTAAAAAGAGTATTAAAAACTATAAAACCAGAACTAAAACAGGGAAAGAAAATAAGAGAAGGATGTTTGTAATAATAGAACCACCTCATGGGTTCACCCATCCCCTGGAGCCCCCAGACCTGCTGACATCACCGAGTCCTGAGGGCCCTTCGAAAGCTCAATAGTGATGAGGCTGAGCTTACGTATGCCGGGAAAGCAGAGGTGGTATTCAGCAGGTTCTGACCAGTTCTGGAGAACCAGTAGTGGAAATTTTGAGTAGTTCTGAGAACCGGCAAATACCACCTCTGACTGGCCCCACCCCCATCTATTCTCTGCCTCCTGAGTCCCAGCTGATTGGCTGGGTCTTTTTTTGTTGCCCTGCACAAGAGAATGGAGCTGGAAAGCAGGTTAGTGGGGTGGGAAGGAAATGGAGATTTTGAAGTATCCTTCCCCTGCCATGCCCATCAAGGCACGCCTACCAAGCATGCCATGTCCACCAAGCCACGCCCACAGAACCAGTAGTAAAAAAAAATTGAATCCCACCACTGCGGGAAAGGCAAGCAGCAAGAATCCATATAAAAGTAGTAATAGAGAGGGAAGGAGGATCCGTGGAGATGTATTTCCCTTTCCTTTCTGAGAATGAAAGATACTGAGGGAATAGCTTTGCTGCCCTTAGGTGATGTTGTCTTGGGAACAGGAAAGTTCACGCAGGAGAAGTTAAGGGGAGAACTGTCTCCTGAACATATGATCCAGAGAGCAAAAGCTCTATAGATTTGTGCTAAGAGGTGCCGCTACTGTATATAATTTCACCTTGGGGAACCATTAAGACAGTGGAATGGGGAAATGAGAGTTGAAACTGCTGCTGCCACTCCTTTCTTCTCAATTTGACAACCACAACAAAATGTTCACAAGGGACTAACTACCCTGGACAAAAATGGGGAAGATCTAATCAGGTCGAAAGCAGGGCTGGATACAGGTATTTTCCTGCGCTTTGGGGAAACATTAAAGTATTTCCTTTTTCATTGGCCTCATGAGTGTTACTGTCCATTGAGAGCAAAGAGGTTGGTGACTTACAGCCCTGTTGTCTGCTCCATTTAAATAAATGAAAGAAAGATTTGGAGGTGGTGAAGGAGATAGAAAAATGTGTCTCCCCCTTCATATTCCAAAAAAAACATATTTTTCCTAAAGGTAGCTCCTTTCCTGCTCCTGGAATACAAGGAAGGAATGCAGACTGCAGGTAAGGAAAAGTGTGTGAGAACCAACAATGCTCCCTTCTAAGAGTTTCCACTTGACACCTAAAGATAAACAAGGCAGGGGTGGGATTCAAATTTTTTAACAACTGGTTCTATGAGCGTGGCTTAGTTGGTGGGCATGGCTTGGTGCTCATGTTATTGGCTGGGTGTGGCCAACTCAATATCATTCACATCGAGGCACACATCTGCTCGCCTAGCCTCTCGTGACTGTGTGGATGCTGCAACAGTCGTAAGTGTGAAAAATAGTCATGTCACTTTTTTCAGTGCCATTGTAACTTGGAATGGTCACATAAGCAAAATACCAGCAAAGGAGGGGGAAAAAATTCCAGAGAAGTTCCTGAGAGAGGAAGTCTAGTCCTGCCAAGAATGTAATAAGAGTTAACGGAGAGGCAGTTTCTGTAAGCAATACCAGAATGTTTCCTTCCTGCCTTCCTTACAGGATTAGGCCAGTAATTTCTTCTAACAACCGGTTCTCCCAACTGCTTAGAATGTTAACAACCGGTTCTAGCGAATAGGTGCGAACTGGTAGAATCCCACCCCTGCCTCTAGGTCACATCTAATTCCCTGGTGCATTATCACACATCAGCACAACCTGGTATCTCCAAAAAGCCTACAAGCAACAGCTTGACACCCCAACTTCTGCTCATAAACTAGCATTCAATGTCATGCCTCTTTTGAACTAGGAAGTACCAAAGCCCCTGTGCATGCGCACATGACCCCTGCCCCCCCACCTCGTGCAGGTGTGTGCAATCCTGCACATGCGCCCTCCCGCATATGCGTGGCAGAGACCCAAAGACGAGCTGGCTGGTGGGAAGCACATGCGTGCATGTGTGGTGGAGCTGAGCTGGGCCGATGGCTCATGTGCCCAGAGAGAGGGCTCTGTGTGCCACCTCTGGCATGCGTGCCATAGGTTCGCCATCATGGCTATACTACATCACCTATTAGAAGAAACCTAGGAAGATCTTTCCCAACCTTGAATTCTTCTGCCACATTCTCTTTTTATTCCACTTTGTCTGTCATTTTGTCTGCTACCTCTGGCAAAAGAAGCACCTCTTGATTTTCTCTCTGCCTACTGCTGCTTCTCTTGCTGCAGATGGTAGGAGAAGTAGATGCAGAGGTGGAAATCAGCAGGTTCTGACCAGGTCTGGAGAATCAATAGCGGAAATTTTGAGTAGTTCGGAGAACCAGCAAATACCGCCTCTGAGTGGCCCCACCCTCATCTATTCTCTGCCTCCTGAGTCCTAGTTGATCAGCTGGGTCTTCTTTGGCTGTCCTGCCCAGGAGAATGGAGCTGGAAAGCAGGTTAGTGGGGTGAGGAGAGGGAATGGAGATTTTGCAGTATCCTTCCCCTACCACAACCACCAAGGCACACCCACCAAGCATGCCATGTCCACCAAGCCACGCCCACAGAACCGGTAGTAAAAATGTTTGCATCTCACCACTGAGAAGGCGGCAAGAAAACGGACCGTTTCTGATGTTCCACTCCTGCAATCTCAGCCAGTGATCAACTTTGTGGGTCCCAGAATATCTACTGTACTGGTTTTCTGTTGCCAGTTCTTTGCTGGTCTTAACATGCTTCCCTCTCTATTTCTCATGCAGACAGAAACTCGATTTTGTGCCATCGATGAGGCAGAACAGGGCTGGAAAGGCAGTCACAGCCCTTCTTTAAGCCAGAATAGTTTTCTGATGGATCTCCTGCTGGGTAAAACTAGGACTGCAGGGCTGCGGTGTGGAAGAACTCAGGCTAAATGTCTACGTGGGTGTTCTCAGTCATCCAGGTCACAGTTGTCCCAAAGGTGCTTTTTTCAAGAGGCAACTGGACTTTCTGCTTTTTTCTTTGAAGACGTTTCACTTCTCATCCAAGAAGCTTCTTGGTGAAATATCTTCACAGAAAAAAGCAGAAAGTCCAGTTGCCTCTTGAAAAAAGCACCTTTGGGACAAGAGCTCAGGCTGTCATTCTAATGTTCATGCTTGTATTGCTGCTATTGCTAAATCAAATCAGTTCAGTAAAACCTATTGGTAGAATATTGATTTGATAGTATCTGATCATCAATCATTATGCAGGGGGGGGGGGAAATCTCTTCTACCAAGGAAGAGAGAAGAGAAAAAATATTTCTGAAACCTTACAAACACCTGATTTCCCCATATCCTAAAATCCCCCTTCCCCACCCTCACCCCCAAGTATAAACATAGCCATCAACCATCCAGCAAATGAGAAAAGGCTAATGGGGATTCCTGCTCAGTTTAACTCTTCCTCCTGTTTCTCCTGTTTGCCTCTACTCCAAAGATGCTAAGCCATCTTTTGTTGGTTTGTGGGTTTTATTTCTTAACCGCTCATCTCCCTTATCACACCACTCCAGGCCAAGCATTCAAGCACTGCTGGAAAAGCAACTTCTTAAACCAGAAAGTCTTTTTCAACAAAAAAGAAAAGGGCTTTTTTAATTTTTGTTTTATTCTCAGGCTAAACTGCGCAAAGTACCCCTCAGTAAGCACATCAGTCTGTGTGTATGTGAATGCATAAAATGTTACATTTTAAAAATATCTCAGTACAACTTTAGTTTTATATCTCCGCTCTCTTTCTGTAGCTGAACTCTGTGTATGCACAGAGAAGCACTTCTCAAAATCCACTGCTTCCCTGCCTTTTTTTATAACACTAGCTGTCTCTCATTTTATTGACTGAATTGCAATTTATAGCGTTGATACTGCTAGTAATACTAGACCATTACTTCCTTAAGCGTTCAATAAATACTGAATGTCAAGTGATTGTTTTATTGCCTTGTATTCATTAGCCTCACATATTATTTAATAAATTGTATTCATGGGCTATTAATTATACTTTCACTGTTGGACTTCCAGAACACATTTAATAACCTGCAACAACTTTTCTCAACTGGGATTCCAAAGAGATGGTGATGGAGGGAGTTTTCTTTTTTACTTTGTGTAGCACACAATGTTAGTGCTTGCAATGCTAGGAATTTTTAGTGTGATAGAATGTAGTTGGATTCCCAGGAGGAAGAGAGCCCATTCCAGAAGAACAAAAGAAGGTGAAGTTTAGAAAGTTTATATGGGAGAAAGAGAGTCAGAACAGCTCCTCCCTAGGAGTTTTCAGAACTCCTTGGCTTACGACCACAATTGAACCAAAATTTCTTGTTCAGTTGTTAAGTGAAATTTCCCCCATTTTAAGACCTTTCTCCCCACAGTTGTTAAGTGAATCACTGCAGTTGTTAAGTTAGTAACAAGGTTGTTAAGTGAATCTGGAGTCCTCATTGACTTTGCTTATCAAAACGTTGCAAAAGGGGATCGCATGAGTTGGAACAATGCAACCATCAAAAATATGAGTCAAATGCTAAGTTTCTGAATTTTGATTATGGGGATGATGCCATGGTCATAAGTCACTTTTTTCAGTGCTGTTGTAGCTTTGAACATCACTAAATGAACTGTTATAAGTTGAGGATTATCTGTCATCTGCTTTAATTTGGGGAGATTTCTGTTTATAGGTGAAGAACAATAAAGGAAACTGCCTTTGAAGAACCTCAGTGTGTCTTTCTTGGTTTTTGGAGCCTGACATTCCATGCTGCCACTCAGTTGTTGGGTTCTCTGAGATCTGAAAATTATTTCAAGGTCCAATCTGGGTTGGTCTCCAGGGCCAGAATTTTAGTCTTCCAAGTTTTTAGACTCATGTTGGAGCCTATCCTCAGAGAATTTCTCACTTCTAGAATGTGTAAAATTATTTTAATGGTTGCATGAGGTAAAAGGTTTGAGAAAAATTGGCTTGTAGTTATAGCATTCAAGATCCTGACAGAATCCTGACTGCAGGAAGTTCAAGTTTATAACAGCTAACAAGAAACCAGTGGTGGGATTCCACCACCACTACCAGTTCTGTGGACGTGGCTTGGTGGGCATGGCTTTTTTTGCTTTTTTGCACCCCCCCACCCATTTTTTGGGCCTTCTGGGTCTCAGAGGAGCCTCTGGGGGGGGCGTTTTTGCTCCCCTAAGGCTCCTCTGAGGCTCAGGAAGAAAAACAGAGCATGGGAGGGGCGCACAGCACCCCTCCAAGCTCCATTTTGGGAGCTTCCTGGCCTCAGAAGAGCCTCGGGGGGGGGCATTTTTGCTCCCTTAAGGCTCCTCTGAAGCTCAGGAAGGCAAAAAATGGAGGGGGGTTGAGCCATTTTTTGCCTTCCTGGGCCCCAACAAGGGAAATCCCGGCACAGCTGATCTACGTACAGCTGATTGTCGGGAGGAAAAGAAAGAAAGCGGGTGGTGTGAGCAAGCATCGGGCGGGAGGGTGACCTGGTCAGGGACATGGCCAGCCAGAACTTACTACCAGTTTGGTGACTCACACCAAATTATTATTACCGGTTTGCCCGATCTGGTGCGACCCGGCTGAATATCACCACTGCAAGAAACCATACATTAGTATCACTAAACGCACAATGAAAGAGTTTACTACAATTAAATAGTGGTGTGGCCAAATAATGATAAAACAGGTTAATTCTGATCTCTTAGTTAGCAATACCTGTAAATTGAAGTATGCAAAATGGCATGAGAGTAAGCAAAAAAAAAAAGTCCCATTTCCCCCTGCTGCATTCCTGCCTTGCAACTACCTTTAAAGCAAACATAATAAAGTTTAGCCATGTGAAATCTTTTGTTAGCAGAAGCAGAAAACTGTAATGCAGTAATTTGGCCTCAAAGCAGCAACCCACTGCTGAAAGAACCTGACTTTCCCCCCCCCCCCCCCATTTAAATCTATTTCGTAAAAAGCAGAATTTAAAACAAAGGTCTTGTGCTGTTTCAGAAGAGCACTAAACCCATAAGACAACCACATAATGTACACCCACCATTTTATAAAGGCTTTGCCGGCAGCTGCCTCTTCAAAAGTCAGGGCACCAGTCTCTCCTGAAGACCAAGTAAAATGGCCATGGAGGGTAACATCCAGCAGCTAGCAGGGAATGATATTGCCTGCAGTAGCTTGAAGTGGCCAATAGGAGGGGTGGAATCCGACTGATGTAACTACCGGTTTGGTGATTTTACATTCACCCTGCGTGTGTATATCGTCGTCATCTAGCTGCCTGGACAGCTGAGTAGTGCTGCGTGCAGGTACGCAGGGGTTGAAAAAGCTCTTTTTCCCTGCTTTTTCAACCGCAGCTATGTTGCGCAAAGCACCTGCGGTTGAAAATGCAGGAAATAAAGGTCAGGTAAGAGCCCGGGCGGGCCAACTGGTTCTATGTATGCTCTCTGTTTGCTGCTTTTCAGAGCAACCGGTTCTACAGAAGTGGACAGAACCGGTAGAATCCCACCCCTCCTATGCTCCCTACCTTTGCTGAGAATGAGATGAAGGAAAGGTCACGCCGAAATATCTTTTAAAAATGCCTCGCAGAGCATCTTTATGTTGTAGATGGAGTGACATGAAGATGAGTGTATAGTCACATTCATTGTAACTCCTGATGCTGGCATAGACTAAGGAGAGCAAATCTACCAATGGTTGGTTCTGCCACATAAGATCCCCGTAAAGTCTGGCTCTCAATTTCAAAAATTATCTATTTTTAAAATTAGCAGTAGATTTTTCCTTTGTTTGGTTTTTCCTAAATACGTGGTCAGTCTAGGCCAAAGGTCTTCAAACTTGGCAAGTTTAAGACTTGTGGACTTCAACTCCTAGAATTCCTGAGCTAACATGTCTGAAGGAGGAATTCTGGTCTAAGCCTTTCTCTTCTAAAACCTATCCAAAGTCACATGTTTTTGAGGGCCACTAAAACACTGACCAAGGCCGGCCAGTCATTTTGTCTGTCTAGCTCTTCACTCTTCCTTATTCAGCCAGGCTGGATAAAGGGATCTAAGAACATTGAAGGATTGAGGATGGGAACTCTGGTGAAGTATGAAGAACAAAATAAATCTCTCTTCCATACTCACTTCAAAATTTCGCTTCTCTTGTCCAAGGATCCTTAAGCCTGGTCTTTATGTGCAAAAGAATGAGAAGAAAATAGAATGCTTTGATGGTAGAGGGTTAATTATATAATAAAGCGAGATCCTACTATAATCTGCCTATCCAAAAGAATCCAGAAAAACAAAGGGAGTTAATTGGAGAGAGTAAATAAATAAACTAACTTTGAATTGTTTAACTGAAAATCTGTTACTATATCAGACCACAAACTGAGGGTTACATTTTTTTAATTCATCAGTACAAAACAGCAGCATAGGAGATGCATTTTTATTCCCCTGATGTATTAGTCATCTATCTACAAGAAGGATAGTCGGTGAAGCTGGCTTTTAATATAGAAGAGGGTTTACCTGCTTTGGTGGAATTCATTTATCACCTCAGGACTCCACCATCCACGTATTACAAAACAATTTTTTGCTACCTTGCTTGGCTTTCTGCGGCCTCATTCAAAGGGTATTTTTCTCACAACACTTAGTGCTAATCCTGAGTTCACGTCATAGGAAGCATTTTAGCTCTGAGTTGCAAAGAAGCAGCCCAAATGAACAAAGGCTGATCATTCTTTGTTCCCTTTGAGGCTCTTTCCTTTAGTGGCTTCAGCTGCCGGTTTGGAGAGATGCTGAGTCGTGGGCCATGCTTGGCATTTCTCCCAACCCTATGTTGCCTTCCCACAGCAACAGTACCCAGACAAAACAACAGCTCCTCCTTTTCCACACCCAGCCAGCCTGGCGGGCCAGCCCTGATCTCCTCTTCCTGCAAGCCTTGACCTGCTCTGATCTGTTTCAAAAGTCTGGCTCCCAGGTTTCCCTGCTAATAGACTGCCAGCAGCCAGCAAGGGAAACTGGAAATGGAAAATAGAGGGCAGTGGTGAATGACACCAAAGAAGCAGTCCCTGAGGCCTAACACCGGAGCCAAAAGCCAGGAAGGGCAAGACAAGGCGCCACGTGGGATGAGAACAGGAAATTCAACTCTTGGGCCAGTCTGTGGCTGCAGGGAGCCAGAGCAAGCGAGGGAGACGGTTGGAATAATATTATTTCTGCCAGCAACTGTACCTCATCCTTCCTCTCAAGCCTCAGTGAAAACCAAAGACCAAGATGAGCTTTGGCTAAAGGTGCCCAAAGCTATCTTAGGCTGTATATGAGCTTTTCAAGCCAGGTTAATTTGTCCAGAATAACATTTTCCTATAGTGGCATTACTATTCATACTGCATTCAAGCCCCTAAACTTTTTTTTTTCTCCAACACACACTCAGCACTAAATGAGTGGTCACACTGGGTTTGCATCAGTACTTTCACACATCACACATCAGTACTTTCACATTATTAGTTTTATTTTTTGACCTGGGGTACCTGCTTCGCAACCAGACTAAATTACTGTGCTCTTAATATTGGTGACTTTATGACAATAATATACAGTATATCATCTTCATGAATTCAGTTTGGATGTAATCACAACATTTCTAAAGCGTTAGTAATTCTGTCTTGATTTCTTTCATAAGTTAGAGCAAGGGTCTTCAAACTGGGCAAGATTAAGACTTGTGGACTTCAACTCCCAGAATTCTTCAGCTGACATGACTGGAGGAAGAATTCTGGGAGTTGAAGTCCACAAATTTTAAAGCTTTAAGTTAGAAGACTCCTGAGTTAGAGAAACTACCGTGTGTGCTATTTGCAGAAATTAGCAATTTACTGTTATTTTGGAAGTTGCTTGAATGCACAGGTAAGAGATCTATAATCAGTAGACTTCAGCAACTGCCTGGGCAAGTGCCTGCAGTTTTCTCGGCAAGATTTCAGAAGTGGTTTGTTATTGCCTGCTTCCCAAGTCTGAGAAAGGGTGACTGGCCCAACTGGCTTTATGCCTAAGGCAGAACTAAAATTCACAGTCTTCCAGTTTCTAGCCTGTGGTTCTGCCTTAGTCAAATTGTCAAAATTTAAGTAGGGTGAAATTAGCATACAGCATTCATCCTTAATCTGTAGCTACTCGGGCCCCTAAGCCAGTGGAAAAGGATTAAGCATTACGGAGTTGTCATCTAATTTAAATGAAGAATTCCCACCGCGGAGTCCAAAAGCCTCAGGCAGAAAGAAACTCACCATCCAAGTCTCTGCACATTTACTCAGAGTAAATCCCACTGAAGTCATTGGGGCTTACTCCTGGCTTAGGGTGAACAAATAAAATTAGATCAGTCTGTACCAGGGACATGTGGCTTCTTCCAGTAAACCTCATCTAGGACAAGTCATCTGCTGTAACCCAGCCTTGGGAGGCCCTTGGAAAAATGCCAGTCGCACTACTGTACATCCATCTGACTATGAGAGACTGGAAAATTAATTTGCCTGCTGGAAATTAAAATGGAATTTGAGCTGCACCCTTCAGGCAAAGGAGCTCTGCTTCGTATTCCTGGGCAGAAGATACAGACTCTTCCAATCAGCTGGAAAACTAGGGGGAAAAAAACATCCAGCGAGGCAAAGGAAGAAAGAGAGATGCATAAGGAGCTGGCCCTGAAAGTTTTTCTTCCTTTAAGTGGAATCATAGGCCATTTTTCCATTAGGTACTTATAGCAACTTCAAGTGTCATTTCTCTCTCTCTCCCTCTCATCAGTGGGTATGGCTACCCACTTACCAAGCAACTCTGGGCAGCTAATAAGAGCATCCAGTACAAGGATACCAATAATAAAGCCTAATAATGCAAAACATACTGCACCAGCAGCCAAAGGTACAACGTGGTATTCTGCAGAGAGCTCATCCAGTCTCCAGGCCCAGAGCCTGGGGGAAGAATCAGATTTCCAGGATCTTGTTAAAGGCCAGCAGGGACAAGACCAACTACATTACAAAGAAGAGGTTTTTCATAGGGGAGGTACTATGACGGAGAAGGCATACCTCCCTGGGTCTCATAAGGTGGTGGTAGTGTTTAATTGATGGGAACCTGAGCATCCCAACCCTGTCATTTCATATTAAGAGTAGAGACTATTGAAATTTAATGCTCCCACAAATAACCAGGGTCACAGAAGGGCTTTAGAGATGACTTGGATGATACCAGAAGCCCATCAGTAACCAGGGCAGCTCATTCAGAATTGGTATCACATGGACATTTAAAGGTGTGACTATCATACTACCATGCCACTGCATTCTGGACCAGCTACAGCTTCTGAGTGGGCTTCAAAGGCAGCCCTATGTACAGCACATTGCATTAATCCAGGCTCAAAGTGACTAAAATATGAGTAACTATGCATAGCCCCACCCACAAATCCAAGAATACTTGTAATTGATGCAAACAAAAGATGGATTGTGCAAAGGTCATCTAGTCACAGCTGCTACTTGCTCTTCCAGCAGGAGCCACATCAGAATAGAATAGAATAGAATAGAATAGAACAGAATACTTTATTGGCCAAGTGTGATTGGACACACAAGGAATTTGTCATGGTGTAAATACTCTCAGTATACATAAAGAAAAGGTACATTCGTTAAGAATCAAGAATCATAACATACAACACTTAATGATAGTCATAGGGTACATTGTGCACCATTTACCTCTGGAGTAGTGCCATTCCATCCAGAATTATTGACAGAAGGTTCCAGAGATTGTTGGTTGGTACCAGAACTCCCAGCCTTGACTTGCTGTGGTTGAGACTAACCCTGTTCCTCCCCATCCAGACATTCACAGCCTCCAAAAATTTGAGGGAGAATCTAGCAGCATTGTTTAGTCAATCTGGGCTGAGATATATGACTGGATATTAAAAGCAGACAGATACCAGCTCCATGCTACTGGATAACCTTGCCAAAAGCTATTTCCTCCTACCATGTCAAATGGAACTGGTCCCAGAGGAAGGAGGAAAACTACTGCAACTCTGCCTGTAGAGCTATTGAGCTAACTCTTAAGTCCCTGAGCCCATCCAGAAGGATTGATAGTATCAAAAATCTCCAAGAGATCAAGAAGGATCAGTACAGATGCACTATTGCCAAGCTATGCCCAGTACTGAATCCTGACTAAAATGGATTCAAATAACCTAATTGATCCAGGACCCTTAGAAATGGCAGCGCAACTATCTCCTTGGGAATAATCCAACAGCATGGTTTCAGCAAATCCCACCTGTGATGGTTACTTGAGCAGGAAACAGAATGCCACCTCTTCAGGAATGAATTTTCCCCCCATTTGAACAAAGACAGCTGAAACAGGACAATTCTTGAAATATTCTTAGGATTATAAAGCTTGGTTGATGTTCCTGCCATAACATCCGAGGCTCATAGGGAGCATTAGATCACTCCAGGGCAATTATGGTGTAAATCCTTTAGAGACATGGTTCCTTTGAAATCTGAAGGTCTCAAATCATTAATTGCTGGAAACCAAGAGAGTAGGGTTTTTTTTCTGCCTGGGATCATGAGAAGCAGATGTAGAAAATATGCTTTCCAAGGAGCCATGGGAGCTGGCAATCTTAGTAAGAAGCTGGAAAAGCAAGTAGAGAGCTACTGCCAGCATAGTTTGTGCACCCAATCAAGTTCCTTGTATATATGCTAGTTCTGGATAATCTCAGCAGTCAACTAAGTCCTTCCGTGTGAAGACTCAAAAGCAGTTCCATACATCTGGGACCCCATGCCAGGGGACTCCAGCTGCAAGATAATACAATGAAAAGGTGAAGCAGTGCAGAATTTCTAGGTAGCCCCTTTTCCCTGAGCCTCTACCTCCCAAGAGGAATTCTGATTTGATATTGAAAAGAATTCATTCTCTCTGTCTCTGACTGTGTGTGTATGTGTGTGTGTATGTGTGTGTGCGTGTTTGCTTCTTCCCTTGCGTAGTGCAGGTGCAAAGCTCCAGGCTGCACATGTATTTTCTATTATTTCAATGCATGCATATTTATTTCCCTTCCTTTTGTGTGGAGTGAAAGGATTGGGGTTACTTCCACAGAGTCTAAGAGTGCTTTTACAATAAGTTGTGATTTCTGTGCCATCACAAAGAAATATGCATTTTGTTTAGAACTTGCTCATTCTTCCCCTTTTCAGTTGCTCCTCCAATCTGCAGCTATGATTAAAGGCACTAGGGACAATACCTGGTGCAAAACTGTGGACAGGTTATCACCAGGGGTGGGATTCTACCAGTTCGCACCTCTTCGCTAGAACCGGTTGTTAACATTCTAAGCAGTTCGGAGAACCAGTTGTTAGAAGAAATTGCTGGCCTAATCCTGTAAGGAAGGCAGGAAGAAAACATTCTGGTGTTGCTTACAGAAACTGCCTCTCCGTTACATTCTTGGCAGGACTAGACTTCCTGTCTCAGGAACTTCTCTGGAGTTTTTTCTCCCTCCTTTGCTGGTACTTTGCTTGTGTGGAGTGACCATTCAAAGTTACAATGGCACTGAAAAAAGTGACTTATGACCATTTTTCACGCTTACGACTGTTGCAGCATCCCCACAGTCATGAGGGGCTGCTGTCCTTGAAGATGTCACTAAGGGATATGTGTGCCGATAAACAAGACATTACATGTGCCGGCAATAGCCTAAACTTCACTGTCCTCACTGTCCCCTTTTCCAAACATGCAAAGCATCTGAGCAGAACCCTCTCACCTGCAGGGTTTTGCAAAGAATTCACACATTTATCAAAATATCAACTTATGTACTGTAATGCATTTCCACCTGTCAAAACCTACCCTATAATCCCCTTTTAAAAAACACTCTGTGGAAGGCAAAGATTATTATCCACATATTGCAAGTGGAGAAAGGGGAAATTGAGGACCAAAAGAATAATACCTGTACCTTCAGGTGTGTTGGGATTTCAGCTCCCAGAATTCCCAGTCATGATGGCTAGGCATTCAGGAAGTCTAACATCTAAAAGGCACTGAGTTGAAAAAGTGTTAAAGTACCTGAGAGGCCTATGAAACAAGGCAGGTCTAGCTGACAATAAGTCATATTCTTAAACCCGGATGGGCACCGATGTTTCAAAGGAAGTGCGATGATCCGGAGCGTGGCACAAAAGGCAACACAGTCAAATAAGCAAGAAGAGTCCCTTTATTATCTCCAATTTTGCCCTCAATGTCCAGATTACCTTCGCTGGAGAAAAAAACTCTTCCAAGAACAGTCTTTAAGTGGAGGAAATTCAGTCCGAAAATAAAGTACATACAAACTGTAAATAAAAATCCAAACAAACCATGCTGCAGTAATTAACTTGACAGGGCAGGAGAAAGAATTGCAGACTTGAAAGCACAGCAAAACACACAGTTGGGAAGTCACCAGGAACACAGATAAGCCTCCACCATACCAGATAAATTCACGATTTTCTCCCAACAACTTGCTGTGGGCAACTCCTCTTTTTAAACACTGTGTTCCCAGCTGCAGCTAATGAAGGGAATCAGGGCCCTTTCCTCCCCTGTAAGCCATGCAACTCACGTTGCTCCCTTCTCCGTTCCTCCCTGCATGCCCTAGGATGAAGAGGGGGTGGGCCTGGGTCTTCCTCCGAATTCCCTCTGCCTTGCTCTACCTTTCCCCTGCTCTGCCCAGCTGGACTTTGCCCTTCCCCAGTTTCTTCCACAACCAACAGAGCCACACTCCCACTCCCTGTCAGCTGTTCGGCCTCCCCCTCTGAATCAGATTCCAACAGGGGCATGACAGGAAGCTGGAATAGCCCAGTTTTCACAAACTAATGGAACCACAACATATTCATGCTAAATCCTTCCATGAATTGTGGCTTCACTCTCCCAAGTTCCCTGTTTGGATATTTAATTCTCAGAATAATGCCGGTATTGTTGTCACTTGGCTAGGAGAAAAGTGATTGGAAATGAAGCTACTTATATAGACAAGAGACAGCAAAGAGAGACAACTGGTGTAGTGGTTAAAACACCAGACTAGAAACTGGGAGACCCTGAGTTCTAGTCTAGCCTTAGGCACAAAACCAGTTGGGTGATTTAAGGTAGTCACTTTCTGTCTCTCAGCTGTAGGAAGGAGGAAATGGCAAACCACTTCTGAAATCTTGCTAAGAAAACTGCAAGGATTTGTCCAAACAGTCACCTGGAGTCAAGACTGATTTGAAGGCGACCCCCCCCCCCTGCCGCACCTTCAAAGGGAGATAAACGTGGTGAGGGGCAAAATTACAGCCTTTTCCCATTTTCAGATATCCTCCTTTTTAATTTCTTACATTCATATGCACAGTTCTGTAGGAAGTTAGTAGCCTGTTAAAATGAAATATCCTGGGAAATATTAAAAAAGCAGAATATTTCCCCTAAAAAGAGTAGAAACTCAGAAGCAGAAATTCACCTCAGAGAGGCAGAAGCTCAGCCCCTCCCCCACCTTTGCTAATGGGCCATTAAGGCCTAGCCCAGAGTATTCTACATAATAAAGGCATCTACCCATCTCACCACCCGGCCTGGGAAGGTTGTATCAGCCAACACTTAGGTGAAGCCATGTGCTCCAGACAAAGCCTACAAAGTTAGTTAAGACCCTCGCCCCTGGGAGCCTGACAGCCAATGGGATACATTTCTTGCACAGGAACAGGAAATAATAAGGTGGGGCCCAACAGTGGGTATATAAGGGTCTCTCAGCATCTTGTCCCACCCTCCTTCTCCTTCTTTCTTCATCCAGGGCATGTGATCCTGTCCACCATTAAACCATCTTTCCAAATAGCCTCCACGTTTCCAGTGTCTTTTTCCCCACTTGGAACTAAACCCAGAAGGATATTTCTTCCAACAGTTCCACACTTAACTGTTAAATACTAGATTTAACTGTAAAGATCTGCTTAAGAGCCTTGTTATACTTGCAACTGTCTGATCCAAAAGGGGAGGCTACACATTTGCGTCAAGGACTTTCTAGCCCACACGACGTCTCATCACCCATATCCCTTTGCTGACAGCAGTTTTATTGCAGTTGCAATGAAAGCTCCATTGTTCTTCCAATCCTAGCAGTCTTTCCTTTGCATTAGACATGTCCGAACCTATCCTTAGGCTCAAGATTAATCCTCTCCAAAAACAAAGATGACAGCTGAGGTCAGACAATGTTGGCAGAAAGTGTGGATGAAGAAGAAGAAATCCCCAGGAAGCTTTACATGTTCCCCAAGCAAGAATGATAGCTGCAAAGAGCAGATGGCTGGGTGGGTTTTTTTTAATGGCTGCGTTAATAACTGTTGGCAAGAGAACCAAAACCTCACTCGGCCCCAGCACACATGTGAAGGCAGGGAATACACAGTGCTAGTGTGTGCCAAAATGCAGTATCTTTGCTTTTCAACAAAAAAAGGGAGGGAGGGAGGGGACTACAGAGCTATTGTTTGCTTGGCATCTGAGGTCACTTTGAAAGATGGAAAGCAACCTGCCAGTAAGTACCCCTGGGTAGCATTACTTGAGGATTAAAATCCTCACTGTTGGCAACAACAAACAGGTCACTATGTAGATGGATGCTACTGTGTTTTAGAATTGTTTGCTTGACAAAGATTAAAACTGGGGACAGGGACTAAAATGTTTCTCTCCCACAGATATAAGCAGTGTAACCTGGAATACTGCAAGAATACAATTTCTCACTATTTTATCTGAAGAGCTCATCTTTTATTGTGCAACAGAAAACAAGGCAAGTTTCTGGAGTGTTCAGGTGTGGGTGGGTGTTTCAACTATTTTAATTTGAATTCTGAACATACTCAAAACCGTAGAAGTGGTGTGGACTTTAGGAGAAACCCTCCCATACTACCACCTCTTATAAGACTAGACAACACAGTATCAACAGTAGATACCTTCAAATTTCTAGGCTCTATCATACCTCAAGACCTAAAATGGACACCTATAACATCAAAAACGTTGTAAAAAATGCACAACAAAGAATGTTCTTTCTGCACAAACTTAGAAAGCTCAAATTGCCCAAGGAGCTGCTGATCCAGTTCTGCAGAGGAATTATTGAGTCTGTCATTTGCATCTCTATCATTGTCTGGTTTGGTTCTGTAACCCAACAAAACAGACAAACTTCAGAGGATATTTAGCACAGCAGAAAAAACAATTACTACCAACCTGCCTTCCATTGAGGACCATATACTTTACAGACCCCTCACATCCTAAACATAAACTGCTTCAATTCCTACCCGCAAAACGACGCTATAGAGCACTGCACATCAGAACAACTAGACACAAGAACAGTTTTTCCCCGAACACTATAACTCTGCTAAACAAACAATTCCCTCAACACTGTCCAACTATTTATTAAGTCTGCATTACTATTACTATTAATCCTCCCATCCTTCCTTTTACCCATCTCCTCCCATTTATGACTGTAACCTTGTTGCTTGTATCCTTACAATTTATATTGACTGTTTCCTAGTATGATTTGATTGCTTATTTGTATCCTATGACTATCATTAAGTGTTGTACCTTATGATTCTTGACGAATGTATCTTTTCTTTTTATGTACACTGAGAGCATATGCACCAAGACAAATTCCTTGTGTGTCCAATCACACTTGGCCAATAAGGAATAAAAAAAGAAAGAAAAGAATTCAATTGATCCTGCTATGTGGCTGTTCCTAGCTGTTCTTTGTCAATTAATGGAATTTTTGCTTGTATGCATTATTAGTTTCTAAGGTAGAACTACCAGTACATACTACAGGATTGTGCTGCTGAAATGGGGTGGAAAAAAATGGCAATTTGGATGGCACAATTTTTCTGCCTCCATTTAAGGCTTTCAATAAGTACATCATCTAGTTTATCTGGAAAAAAAAGTCGGCTCCAATGACATCAGTCATTAGCTGTCCATACCTCTCTGCTTCTTAGAAGCCAGCCAAGAAAATGTAATTCCTGACCACAAATGTTTGTCCACCTCTCAGTTTAGTATTTTATGTGAGTCATGCATGGCTAATTCAATCAACTGTTTAAAAAGCAAATGTTTAGCATAATTCCTTATCAAAATTCCTCCTCTGAACTAGTTTTTGCCAAGCATGTTTCTTATTTAGAACACAATTTAGATCGTGAAAATAGTCTACCATTATTTATTTCATTATCAGCTGCTTTGTTTGACGCAATACACTCCTGGATTAAAAGACAGTCTACTTGACAAAAAATCCCGATAACTCAACTTTTGGGTTGAGCAAGTCACAACCATTGCAGGCATCTGCAAGGAGAGTCCCAGAGCCAATGGCTTTGTTAAAGCTTACAGATGCCTCCCATGCATTTTCATCAAAGGGAAATTTGGCTCCCTTTCAGACCTCCTCCCTTTTCCATTTCTGATTCCAGCTGTTTCCAGGCTAAAATCTGGCACACAATGTCCAAAGAAAGGAGGAATCTTGCTTTGGGATTCCAAATGTACAATGCTCCATATACTTAAAAAAAAAAAAAAAACCCACCCCCAACATTGTTGAGCAATTTTTGAGAAGTTTACTCCATCTGGTTCATATAGAACTGGAACTGACATAGGAACTATAGCACAATTCAGATTGCTTATTTAGCAAAATCAGAGTCAATCTCATTCTGTTCTCCAGCAACGTCCTGGAAAAATAAGCACTTCCTTCCATTCTCTCTGCTCTGCTCTGCTCTATTCCATTCTACCTGACTCCTTCCCTCCCTGTTTCATGGTTCTTAAGCACGTGATCGTATTTTGCTTCCAAAATAAGCCTCTTTGCAGTTCAATCCTAGATTTCAATTCAGAATAAGTCCTGCTGAGTTTAACAAGTATCACTCCCTCCCAGAGAAATCAGTAGAGGATTTCATCTTTACTTGCCATATTTAGTAAATTGCCTTTTTGCAAATGAACAACAGCTGCTTAAACAGAGGGGAAGATGGAAACATTTTGACCTGCTCAGATTTCTGTTTCTCATTACGTTGCTTTGCAGCACCAGATGGGTTCTAAACTGTGAGAATAGGACTGAGATTACCAACCAGAAGCAAGGCACCATTTTTTTACTATCTTCAATCAGGACCCCATTACTCTTCCTGGATTGCTTCACAGACTGGCCCTGTTTGTCTGACAGGAACTTAATCCAGCATCTAAGTTCAAAAGAAAAAGCTCCCACATCCTGAATTATTGTAGAAAAGGGAGAAATTCAGTTTACAGAATGTGGAAGCTACTCCCTAATATTCTGAAAGCACAGGAGTCAGGAAAAATCTTACATGATTACACTTAAGTTGTATACTCAAAGTACAAACATGTTCCTTAAAAATGGCAGATTAGTTCTATCACAAAGATGAGCCAGGGATTGGGTTAAATCCCACAATGCTCTGAATCTATCTGATCTCTGAGAGAACTCAAACATATGTCCCATTGATAACAGTGCAAAATAATTGCCACAAATTAGCATTCCTCAGGCAAACAGTATTAAGTTAATGAGTCAACACAATGATGGATATCTCTATGGATGTAGTATGTAGTACTTTTGGAAATCCCAGTGTGCTTTTAGCTAATTAGTTAGCTAAAATTCCCTAACCCTAATTTTTTTTGTATAAAATTGCCCTCAAGGTGACTAATAATAGTAACATACAAAATAAAAGAAAAATTAAGAAGACAATATTAAAAACCGTAGAATAAATATAACATTTGCAGTACATTTACCACAGCTAACACAAATTACTTAATGAAATCAAGGACCCTTACTGTTAGTAGAATTCATCAGTTACAAGCTTCCTTTGGTAGGCAGTTCCAAGTCCTGGGAAGTTCCTTGAACTTTACTTAATAATTACACAGAAGAGTCTTTTTTAAAAGTCTTAAAATCTGGCTTGTACAGAATATAGTATGAGCTCAGGTTGAATAAAGTTAAGCATTCAGGTCAAGGCTAATCATGGGGCTGAAACCAAATCCAGAATCAGAAACATTTCTATTTTATGTGAATTAAGCTTCAGTTTACTGTTATTCTACAAAAAGCAGATTCATTTAAAACTTAAATTCTTCGCATTTACCTGGAAAGAAGAAACAGCATGTTTCCTGACATTTGGGGAACACTGTAAACATAGGCATTAACTGAACAATTTCAGAAGGTGAATGGATTTGATGACATCTTTATATAGGTGAAACTCAAAAAATTAGAATATCGTGCAAAAGTTCATTTATTTCAGTAATGCAACTTAAAAAATGAAACTAATATATGAAATAGACTCATTACATGCAAAGCAAGATAGTTTAAGCCGTGATTTGTCATAATTGTGATGATTATGGCTTACAGCTCATGAAAACCCCAAATCCACAATCTCAGAAAATTAGAATATTACATGCAATCAATAAAACAAGGATTGTACATAGAATAGTATGGGATCTCTGAAAAGTATAAGCATACATATGTACTCAGTACTTGGTTTGGGCCCCTTTTGCAGCAATTATTGCCTCAATGCGGCGTGGCATGGAAGCTATCAGCCTGTGGCACTGCCGAAGTGTTATGGAAGACCAGGACGCTTCAGTAGTGGCCTTCAGCTCTTCTGCATTGTCGGGTCTCATGTCTCTCATCTTTCTCTTGGCAATGCCTCATAGATCTTCTATGGGGTTCAGGTCAGGCGAGTTTGCTGGCCAATCAAGCACAGTAATCCCATGGTCATTGAACCAGGTTTTGGTGCTTTTGGCAGTGTGGGCAGGTGCCAAGTCCTGCTGGAAAATGAAGTCAGCATCCCATAAATCTCATCTGCAGAAGGAAGCATGAAGTGCTCCAAAATCTCCTGGTAGACGGCAGCGTTGACCCTGGACTTAATGAAGCACAGTGGACCAACACCAGCAGATGACATGGCTCCCCAAATCAACACAGACTGTGAAAACTTCACATTGGACTTCAAGCATTTTGCAGTGTGTGCCCCTCTATTCTTCCTCCAGATTCTGGCTCCTTGGTTTCCAAATGAGTTGCTCTCATCAGAAGAGGACTTTGGACCACTGAGCAACAGGCCAGGTCTTTTTTTCTTTAGCCCAGGTAAGACGCTTCTGACGTTTGTTGTTCAGGAGCGGGTTGGCAAGAGGAATACGACATTGGAAGCCCATGTCCAGGATCCGTCTGTGTGTGGTGGCTCTTGATGCACTGACTCAGTCCACTCCTTGTGAAAGTCCCCAACACTTTTGAATGGCCTTTTCCTGACAATCCTCTCTAGACTGTGGTCATCCCTGCTGCTTGTGCACCTTTTTCTTCCACACTTTTCCCTCCACATAACTTTCTATTAATGTGCTTGGATACAGCACTTTGGGAACATCCAACTTCTTTTGCAATTACCTTTTGAGGCTTTCCCTCCTTATGGAGGGTGTCAATGATGGTTTTCTGCACAACTGTCAGGCCAGAAGTCTTTCCCATGATTGTGATTCTTACTGAACCAGACTGAGAGACCATTTAAAGGCTCAGGAACCCTTTGCAGGTGTTATGGCTTAATTAGCTGATTAGAGTGGGACACTTTGAGCTTAGAATATTGAACCTTTTCACAATATTCTAATTTTCTGAGATTGTGTTTTGGGGTTTACATGAGCTGTAAGCCATAATCATCACAATTGACAAATCACAGCTTGAACTATCTTGCTTTGCATGTAATGAATCTATCTCATATACAGTATTAGATTCACTTTTTAAGTTGCATTACTGAAATAAATGAACTTTTGCAGGATATTCTAATTTTTCAAGTTTCACCTGTATGTTACAGTGTGTGATGGATATGGAAAATAATATTAATGGATTTCACATTATGGAATTAAAACCCTACCTTCCTTTTTTCTTTACCCAGAAAATGTTTTCCTCTGGGGAATAAAAGAGATGTTAAAGAGCAGAGTGACAATATGCTAGCATTTCAACTTGATGTCCTTCAAATGTATTAGCCCACAAAACAGACTGCCTTGGACTTTAATTCTTTGGAAGGGTTTAAACAAAGGCTGGATGGCTGTCTGTTGAGGTTTAACATTCTTCCAAGGCCCCTTCTACCATTTACATTTTATGATTCTAGGAACATCTGTTATCTTTAACCAGCACTGTGCCTGGATGATATCAGGCTGGGAAACTCCCATTTATAGCATGCCAAGTACAGCATACATTAATCCTACATGCAGGCGCATGTAGCACACTGTACATTTCTGGGAGAAGGGTATTTTTTTCCTTCTCATTGCTGCATACCATTACAAAGCTCTTGTGCCAAGCTAGCTGAAATCCCGAAGAGAAGCAACTATACTGCAAAATAGAGCTACATCCCAAAAATTTTAATCTCTTCATTTAAAATGGCCAAAGAACCAAACTGAATCCTGTCTAGACACTGACTCTCCATCTCACCAGTCATTCTGAAAGTGGCAGCAACATTTAACCGCGGTCAGATATTGCCACGTTAACCCATCCGCAGCTTTACTGTCATTCTGATATCTTTAGAGTGGACAGCCAGGTGTTTTTCAGTAAACTGCCAAAATATTGCATGAGGAATGCAGGCCCCTGAAGTTTTTTTTCTTTCTCTTCAACAGTCTCACAAAATTCCAGGCTGCTGAGATAAGCCATAGAGATTTATATAGTTTGCATTTTCCCAAGCTGGTTACCTAAGGTCATGTCTTTCCCAATAATTAATAACTAAACACAGCTTAGTTATGTTTTGTGTAATGCCTTACTAATTTTCTAGCTTTGAGCTTTGGGGAAATTGGTGGGAAGGCATGGGAATGTTTATTCAAAAACTAGAGATACACTGCTTCAGAACATGAAAGTTCTGCTTGTGTAAATTTGATGTGGCGAAACCTTTTTCTTAAGGCAGGCTGTTGTTTCAAGAGGGAGGGAGGGAGGTTGAAGGCCACAAAAGAAAACAAAGAACCATTGGACCGTTTGTGAAAAAAATCTACATTTTCTCTCCATGCCAGTTTTTCCATTTGAAAAATTAGAAAGCATTGCAGTATCTCCCACAATAAGACATGAGGAGTCTTCCTTTCCTTCACACATAAAAGAAAGACTCCTCAAAGTTAGCAGGGCCCTTGATGACTACATGGACACATCCATGGATTTTTCTTGGTAACAGAAACAGCCAGTCGGTTAGGGCACCAGGCTAGAAAGCCAGATATCATGAGTTTACACACTGCCTTAGCCAGGAAAGCCAGCTGGCTTTGGGCCTCATTCTCAGCCCAACCCACTTCACAAGATTATTAGGGAGATACATAGGATGTTTGCTACTTTGGGTTATTTGTAAAAATAATAAAGTTGGGATATAAGTAAACAAAGAGCATGGGAACAATTTACTTCTGTCATCTTTAGGGATATTTGCAGCTATTCGAGTTTGCAAATAGATGTCTTACTGGATTCCTAGCACTAACTAGAATCTAACTAAGGTCTAGTTCTAAGTTTTGAAACTCTTCAACTAGAAATGGTTGTTAATTTTCTGGACATCAAAGATGCTTGAGGTATTTCCAGACACAAAACCACCATAGCAGAGAAGCTGAAATGGAAGAAATCTCTCAGCCCAAGTTATTTCAGCCTTCAGACACAAACTTTCTTAAACAAATATAGGCAGGGCCCTTTTAATCTGAGGACATTTTCCTTAGCCTAACAGCACTCATTTCTCAAAAAAATAGGCTTGCTGTAATTAACCTGGAAGACAATCATAATTTATTGTCATTTCAATTTTATTCATTCTAAAGAGACTTTCTTTGTTCAGTTTCAGTTCTGTTGATTTGTTTACCTCTCATGTGGAAGTAGTTTCTCAGTCATATTGTAATTAGATTCCTTTGCTGCTCCCCTTATACTTTATTTATAACAACCCAACTTTAATCTTAATACAAATCAGTAACCTTTAAATCAGGGGTATTCAACCTTGGCAACGTTAAGACCTGTGGACTTCAACTCCCAGAATTCCTCAGCCAGCCATGCCAGATGGGGAATTCTGGGAGTTGAAGTCCACAAGTCTTAAGGTTGCTAAGTTTGGACACCCCTGCTTTAGATGAAGACTATGGGTCACAGCATTCCCACCCATAATAATCAGGGATATTTTGGTGGTAGTGTCCAACGTAACTGGAAGACAGCAGGTTAGGAAATCATTCTCTGCCTTACAAAAAGAAGTATTTTATTCCACAGTTGAAGGAAAATGTTCGAATTAAAGATAATCTCATCCAAATACTTTCCAAGCATATTGTATTATAGATCTTATCATCCATAACCAGCAGAATTCATGAACTTGAGAGTAGCAACTAAGATAGTCATTTGTCATAGGCAGATGAAGATAAAACTGAAAGCAGTTGGGGGGTAAAGGTCAAATATTAGCATTATTAGTGCCATTTGGCTTAATAATTTACATCCCCAGATTTCAAGCACATGCACATACAAATCAGAAGTCATAGCAAGAGCAGATAAAGCTATTTTGGTGAAATGACATTTACTCTTAGTTAATTGGGTGGACCCTTTTATTTCCTCAGTATCCTTGATCATTTCCACAGAAGAAACTCCACCTTTCCCAGTTATTGTTAGCCTCTTTTTTTTCCATATTCACAGTTGAATAAGAAACCTGGCTGAGAATTCTTACTATTGTAACTTAACCCACTTCTCATTGCTGTGATTAACTAATACTACAGATGGGAGCCTGCATGAAGTTCTCAACATTTTAAACTAGTCAATAAGGCATTCTGGAGAAATCCAGCTAACCTCTCCACCGCTATTAAACAAGACAGTAACACAAAAGCAGAACATTAGAAGCAAACCATTGTATTGCAAACCATTTTCTTTTCTCCTCCAAAAACAAGAATGGGACAAAGATGTTCTGAGATGTAAATTATCTGCAAGTGTCCTTTCATTCAACCCTCAGTTTCAAAGCTAGTAAAATGGCAAATGGACACATTAAAACATCTTGCATTTACCTAATTACACATGTGTTTTTGGAAAGGAACCCTCCACAATATCAAACTCTTAGTACAGCTTTCCCCATACAGGTGCTGCCCAGATGTTTTGGATTATAAACTCAACTAAATTCCCAGCCAATCTGTCCATTAGAATGTGGAATAAGAAGATTTCTGAACATGATCTGAGATCCCCTGTGGTTTCCATGATATTCTGCCTTTAACCAAAGCAGCAATCATCCAACTATTCTTTCTTTCCTGCTGTTAGGGAAGAGTGTAAGCAAGTCACTAGCTCAACGTGTAATAGAAAACATTTTGCTTCTATTAAATTAATCCTCCTTTCCATTAAGATATTCCATCAAGACTGCTAGAATGAAAAATATGCAATACCACTTTATTTTCCTACCTAAAACCAAAGGCAGCAATTAAAAATAGTTTACTTTTAACTTTTTGTTCTATACAGATAGAAATTATTTTACAAACATGACATAAACAGCCAGCTACACACACTCAATATTCTAAGACTTGAAATTTCTTCTGTTCTTATGGTTGCCACTCATTTTTCAATCTAATTGCACCTTTAATGGTAGTCTGGCATATAAAGATGCAGAGAAGGGAAGGAAGCTTGGGAAGGAAAATAGTGAAGCCAAATGTTATTTTGCAATTGATGTGTCTAGCTTGAGGATAGGAGCTGTGAAGAGGGGAAACCAAAATTATGTGGGCCTAACTTACCTTGACTGTCAGTAAAAAAATTTACTCTGTCAAATCTGAGTCAGTTTCAATGGCACATATTATATTGAAATCAATAAGTCTTGGGCCATGGCTAACTTAGAACCCTATTAATTAGTCTCTTCTGTCTGCACTTTTTCTTCATAATTTTTATTTAAAATTTTTACAATAAAAAAAACAAATACAAACTAAATTCAGACAAATAGAGAATAATGAGTGCAAACAAAAAAAGTACCTGTATTTGAAGAAGTGGCTTCCAATCTTCATCACAAGTATAAATGAATTTGAAAACTCTTCATTCCCCCAATAATACAAATCACTCTTCTTGCCTTAATCCATCCCTTATTTCTATACAGATCTATAAATCACCAACTTTTCAGTCTGTCTCAGCAAAGTCAATAAATGGTTACTGTCCAGATTTTGACTCATCTCTCTAGTCCCTCAACTCAACTATAATGAAACATAAGTGCATTTACCGACTATTTCAGCAATGTTGAATTGGCAGTTGAATTTTTTTTTTTACCCTATATGTGAAAGGGTCCAGGAAACACGACCAAGGACAACCCCACATCTGACATAACTTCTAAGAGTTGCCATGACAATGAAACACTGTTAATTTAGGCCATCATTTCACATGAAAGAATATTTCTCTCAGATATATTTCTGCTCAAAAGAAAAATGCTAGGAATTCTAAGACTTGTTTTTATTCTTTGTAATAATTAAATAAAAATGAAATGTTCCTGAGGTAGTTACAAACTAGTCAGTTTGCCTTATTTTTTCTATAAAGCAAGCCTACTCAAGACTCATTTCAAGGTACATGGTTCAGAGAAGTGTAAAACTATTCTAAGTTGTGAGAATTCACAATGAAATCTCTGGATTTCCTTTGGAATTTATATCCCTGAGGAAGTCTAGGAAGTAATTTTACAAGCTTCAAATCCCTCAAGCAGAGATGAAGATTAGTACTATTCACCCTTTCAATAGACAAAACATTCTTCATTAGCCACATTTTGGATGCCCTGTGCCTGGTCAAATGAGCCGTCATAAGTTTGCAAGTCTCAGACAGGCTTCCTCAGGTATCCTAAAGCTGTCCATGGTACCAACCTGACCTTCATCCATGTTATGCAGCAGATCAAGGAAGGGTAGCCATTCTCTTGATATAAGTGAGAAACTGGCAGTGATTAAAACAGCAATCCCGGCATAAGGGACTTTTGAGCAGTTGATGGGGAATTCTGGGAGTTGAAGTCCATATATTTTCAGACTGCCAAACTCTTCATGGACAGAGGTATCCAAAACAGCGTCTAATCAACATCAGATATAATTCCATCACATGAGGTAATTACTTGCATGTAATGAAGGCTTACCAGCAAAGAAACTTATCACATTACAATCTGATGTAGGCAACTCAGGCTCAATTGTGTCTCCTGAAACATAATTCACACATTAAGTTTTCAAATTTGCAAAATGGGTCTGTCAAGGACTATCATTTTCCAATTCCCATCCTAAATTATCCTTTAGAAAAGTATTTCATCCTAAATTGCCCTTTCCTAGCTTGATGCTCTCGTGATACATGAGTCTGTCATCAATCCAATCAGCACAGAGAAGTCTGTTCTATGCATCTGCTCCCAATCCTTGCCCAACTCCCCATCCCAGAAATTGCAGAAACACATGTGTAATGTAACAATGTCAAAATATTTTAATACGTGTCACACACGCAGTTACATTTTCATACAAAACACAACCAG
Organism: Bungarus multicinctus; assembly: GCA_023653725.1. Taxonomy (NCBI): domain Eukaryota; kingdom Metazoa; phylum Chordata; class Lepidosauria; order Squamata; family Elapidae; genus Bungarus; species Bungarus multicinctus. The sequence continues at coordinate 30,357,554 of CM042842.1, read as the reverse complement.
AGAAAAGAGCTCACTGTACAAAATATCCATGAAGACCCACTTTTCCTTCAAAGGGCCTTTATATAACAAAAACCAGGAGCAACAGAAGTCCCAAAGAAACTCCAAACCATAGATTTGTTTAACAGGTCTCAGCAGCACCCCTCATCAACACAGCCTTACAGCACGGTGGGTGAGAAAGCTCTCCCCTTGGGGCCCCAAATGTCGTTTGAAGACTTTTGCAACTCACAGAACATGCTTGGCACGGTAGGATGACAAAAGGTCTATTCTAACCTTCCCAAAAGCTTGGAGGTGGAGGGAGAAAGGGTGGGGGGAAGGGAAGTTCTGGGCAGGTGGAAACAAGCTGAAATACTTTCATGCAGAATGAGACACTTGGCCACCAAGGGCGTCCATTGCTCCGATTGAGTCCCATCATCACGCCGGCCCCCCCAACCTCTCCTTAAGGAGGACAGCGCCTGGGACGACGAGTTCCCCCATTCCTATTCGATGGGGCTCCAGACACCTACTCCTCCCTCCAGCGTCTGAATCAAAGCTGTCCCATATTGTGTCGCCGCGATGGGGTTTGAGGAGGAAGGAGAAGTTCAGAAAGCCACAATCGCCGTACTCCAAGGGTTGAGGTTCCGCAGCACCGATTCATCGCAACAAATTTGTCCGGGCTCTGCATCAGCTCCTCCTGCCACCGCCGCCTCTTTCTCTTGCCGCCTTCCCCGCTGATTGCTGCCCTCCCTCTCGCCCCCGCAGGACTTTTTGCTGAGTAGTCCCGAGAAACTGGAGCCGAAGATGCTGATGAGGTTGGCCACATTGCCTGTCTCCATCTCCTCCTCCTCCTCCTCCTCCTCTTCTTCTTCGTCCTCCCTGCGGACCTTTTTCAGCGGAGAGCTGCCCGGAGACGTTTCTGCCTCGGTCCCGCCATCGGGACGCACAGCAGCGATCCGCTTTCTGGAACAGTAAAGGGCAGGGGGAGCCTCGGCCGGCCGTTTGCCAGCTTCGTTCACGAAAGAGGAGCCGCAGCCGCAGCAACAGCAGCAGCGTGGCAACCGCGGACTTTCCCAGTCCGACGACGGGAGCTTCCGGCACCACGGAGAAATCCGGGGATCCGACGGCGGCAACATCGCCCGGGCCGGCGGCAGAAAGGCGCGAGGAGGAGGAGAGGAGAAGAAGGGCAGCGGCGGGCGCCCTCCTTCCTCCCCACCGTCCCGGAGGGGGTTCAGCGCAGCGGCTGCCGGCGAGGGAGCAGCAGCGAGAGGCGTCGCCAGGGAGCAATCGAGTTCATTCAGGTAGACTTGCCGGGCGCTGCGCAGGACGAGCGACACGAGAAGATTTTTGTGCAATTTCACGCCGCCGCGTTGCCCTCGCGCGCTGTACATCTTGCCGAGCGAGATGCTGACGATACGGTGAGCTTCCAGCTTGCACTCCATGCCGCCTTTCTGCCCGGGGGTGCGTGGCAGGCAACTTTCACTGGGGGGGAGGGGAATCGCCCGCCGGCGGACACCCACTTTTCAACGGAGAGGCGAAGGAAGCCTTCCCTAAAAAAAGAGAAAAAAAAAACGTCGTGCTCAGGCACGAAACTCGGGAGGTGTTCTTTTTGTTTTGTTTTTTCAAATTAGCTGGAGCAAATCACGGCGACATCGCAACACAAAAACCGAACTGCCTGCATTCCGCCGCCGAATGCAAGCCTGTTCGGGACGCGTGCTTTTTATATCGTCCCTCTGCGCTCCGACCAATCAGAAGCCCCGGCCGTACCCGCCGCGCTTGAATCGTCTTTCCGCCAACCCCAGCGAGCCTCCGGCGCGCGCTTCCCTTTTGCGCGCGCCTATCCCCGACCCTCGGCCAATGAGGAAGGTTGCAAAGGAACGCTTGTGCTTTAAAAGAGCAACGCTGAAAACCCTCGTGGGCTCTTGAGGGGCGTTGCGGTTCGCTTCCCTGGAGAATTGTTGGAGAAACCGGACACGAGGGTTGAGTTCCGACCTTTATTTTGGTGACAAAGGCCCAAAATATGCGTAAATCCCGCAGCCGTCAACCTTATAGTTCTTTAATTGAGATTTGATGCATTGATTTGCACGTGTCTTTTTCAATTAGGCATAAGCACGCTGACCATGATCCAGAGTTTGTTTACCAATAAAGCGGCATGGACGGACAAGTTTAGGTTTGCTACGAAGCTGGCGGAATATTTCTTTATTTCAGATACGCAGCGCTGGTTACTTCTTTGTCTTATTAATCTAACCGTCAACGGCTTCCCTCCTCGTCTCCCAAGTTTTCGCTCTAAAGCCGCCTTGTGAATATGGAAGTGGCAAGTTAACCCTTTACTCTCATTGTAACACAAGAATAAAAAGGCCTTTCCACAGAAATTATTCAGGGGAATAATACTGGTTTGGCAGTAGAGCTTATTCAAAAAGCTTTGAACGGATTTTGTTGCCTAGTTAGGGTAATGAAACGTCTGCAAGAAAACAAGCTCAGAGAGCACCAAGAAGCCCCCATTTGTAATAATTGGACAAGGAAAATATGAATAATAAAGTTCATTATATTTACTAAAGGGTCAAGAATATTTGGAAATCAATAGATTCCTGATTACTTCTTGCTTGGTTTCTTTTTGGATTGCCTTACTTAAGCTTGGGAGAGGAGAGATTGTTCTAGAACAGGGGTTGCCAACCTTTTGGACCTCAGGGACCACCAACCTCATAATTTTAAATCCCGTGGACCAGAGACCCTGGGAAAATCCCCCCAAAAGTCTGCAGGAAAATTCCCCACCCCGTTTTCCTACGACCATACCGACAGAAAGCTATTAGTTTCGTTGTCTTTTGTTTTACATGTGTGTAAGGTTTTTAGCTGATAAATAATCAGCTGAACAGGATAGAGCCAGTGGTCTAGTGGCAATTACAACTTCCTCACATGTAATACTTCCCTGGTTTGAATCCCAGTAAGGGTATGGCTAGCTGAAGAGAGCTAACTAGCTCGAAATAGATCTATCCTAGTCTCCCTTATTTAATTATTTATCAGCTAAAAATCTTACACACATGTAAAACAAAAGACAACAAAACTAATAGCTTTCTGTCGGTATGGTCTCTGGTGATGAGCCGAAAGACAGAAAAGAAAGCAGTATGCTTTCTCCCTTAATTGGGGCTTAACAGGGTGTTGTAACACAAAGTATATACTTATTCCCCTGCCTCAGCTGAACAGGATAGAGCCAGTGGTCTAGTGTGGCAATTAAACTGCCTCACATGTAATACTTCCCTGGTTTGAACCCCAGTAAGGGTATGGCTAGCTGAAGAGAGCTAACTAGCTCGAAATAGATCTGTCCTAGTCTCCCTTATTTAATTATTTATCAGCTAAAAAACCTTACACACACACACACACGTAGAAGTCTTTCTTTCTCTCCTCCAAACTCCGCCAGAAATAAGGCTTTGAGACTTGTCGAGCAGGATGCCTTGCAGGGTCCCAAAGACTCATTTCTGGTGGAGTTTGGGGGAGAGAGAAAAAGACTTGCTGCTTTCCTGGCATGCAGCCAAAAGCAGAAGCGGAAAGAAGCAGCCTGGTGGCCAGGCCAGAGGTGTGTGCAGCGAGTGGGGCAAGTTCCCCCCCTCCGCCCTTTCTCCCCTCACTATCTCATGTTGTTCGCAGTGAAAGCAATGCAAGCCTTGTGTTCCCATGGGCCATGTGGGCAGTGCAGCCTTGTGTTCCTGCGCAGCCTGGGTTCATTACTTTGGGGGTGACATTTCTCTGCAGACCATCAAAACCACCAGTGGTCCCTGGCACACTGGTTGGCAACTACTGTTCTAGAATGCTTGTCCCATTACTAGAAGCTAAGTACAGAGAGCACTGAATGACCATTTTCTCCCTAATGCTACTCTAATTTCTATGGAGCCTTCAAAGCAGATTTGGACCATTTTGTGGTGATAATACAGATAGTCCTCGACTTACAACAGTTCAGTGACTATTCGAAGTTAGAACAGCACTGAGGAAAGTGACTTATGACCATTTTTCACACTTATGACCCCTGCAGCATCCCCATGGTCACATCCATAAAATTCAGATACTTGGCAACTGACTCATGATGGTTGCAGTGTCTCAGGGTCATATGATCACATTTTTGCAATCTTCTGACAAGCAAAGTCAATGGGGAAGCCAGATTCACCTAAAGCCATGTTACTAACTCTACAACTGCAGTGATTCACTTAACAACTGTGGCAATAAAGATCGTAAAATGGGGAGAAACTCATTAACAACTGTTTCGCTTAGCAACAGAAATTTTGGGCTCAATTTTGGTCATAAGTCAAGGACTACTTGTACTGTGCCCAACCTTTTCCATTACATTTAGGAAAAGTTGTGCACTCCTAGACTAGTTTCTGAATGCAGTTGTAAGGGGTGGGCCTGTAGGATGTTAGTTCCAAGGAGCAAGAAATCAGAGCTTTAACTTGTGTTTGACTGCAATCCTCTTTAAAAGAGAAGCGTGGAATTTGGAGATTATTGTCCCTAAAGAACCAAGTGCCATATTGATAAAGAACATACATTACTAGGTTCAGCTGAATCACCGGGATAAGAATAGCTTAGCTCAAGGATCCTAGACAGTGATAACATCATGCCTCTATTATTGTGTATACTATATGATGCTATCCTTATATTTGGTCTGCAAAGCACAGTTAGTGCAAAATGCAGCATCAGTATACTGAAGCAATATGATAAAACTGAATTTCATATCAGTTTTGTATATTGTCTAGGGAAGTACTTCATGATCAAATTATACACACATACTCAAACAAAATTGATAAAATTTTCCTGTTTCAGTAATAAAGCAAACAATTTGCCAATGACTTAATGGATTTTATACCCAAGCTGCTTCACAAAAGCCAGATCTTAATCTGTTTTTAAAAAGTTGACTTAAGCAGAATGGAGCCGTGTTCCACTGAAATCATACAACTATTTTTTTCTTATTAAATATTCCAATGCCATCTATAAAGTGCAGCCTAACTACTTGCTATCCAGATAATTCATTGCAAAAACCTATATATATTTACCCAAAGTTTCAGTGGCAATTAAATCCAAATATGTGAACAGAGAATTACACTCTAAATGGGTTTTAGTATTTGTCTTGCTGACCGAAACCACATTTCCTCACACATCTTGGTTTTTTAGCCACAACATTGATTTATTTTTCTAGGCAGATTTTATTTCTGATTTTACAAATGTACATAAACAACAGTAGTGAAACTGGACATAACTTGAAAATAAGAACATAACTGAAGTTACTTCTGAAAAGAAATGTCACCTTAAGTTATTTATAAAAATGATACAGATTCATTTTAAAGCTTTCATTTAAATCCCTCAGTCACTTACATTCAGAAGAAGAAGAAGAAGAAGAGAAGGAGGAGGAGGATACCAGACCAGAAAGCAGGAGACTGTAAGTTCTGGTAATGAAAGGTGACTGAGTGGCTTTAGACCAGGGATAGGATTCAACCTGCGTTACTACCGTTCGGTAATTATGTTATTATGAATCACATATGTTGAATTTAGCAAACATAGATATTCTGATTAGCAAAATAGTTAAGTCCAGTAGGTTGATTTGCATGTCTAGGTGAGTTTAGAACTGACTGGAAATTCATACTCAAAGATAAAAGTGGAGTGATATGCCACAGGGTTTGGTGGTTGTGGGCCCAGTGTACATCAATATTTTTATCAATGACTTGGATGAAGAGCTATAGGGAATGTTTATCAGATCAGCAGATGAAATGAAACTGTGAAGGATACCAAATGTTCTACAAAACAAAAGCACCATTTGAAATAACATTGACAAAAGCACAATTTGAAATACCGGTAACATTGACAGATTTAGAGAATAAGCTAAAACTAACAGACAAATATAAATTTTCTTCATGCAGGTAAAGGGAATAAAAAGCTCAGATATAGCCTAACTGATAATAGTATATGATGAAATGAATTTTGGGACTGTAATTGATCACAACCAGAATATAATTTAGCAATAATGCACCTGCCAAAAAGGACATGCAATTTCAAGCTGTATTGCTCTAACTAAAAGAGTTCAATCATGGGAAGTAATATTTCACTTAATTATGTAGTGGTCAGAGTGCATCACAAGTGTTGTGTCTGTTAAGGAGCTCCATATTCTAATAAGAGTCAGACAAATTTGAATAGGTGCAAAGAATGACAATGAAGATGATTAGGGCACTAAAAACCTTTTGCAAGAAGGCAGTGGATTAAGTTGTTAACTTAAGCTTTGAGAAAAGACAGCTCTCACCAGGCTTATGATAACTCTTTCCAAGTGCCTGAAAGAATCTGATACAGATGGTAGTCAACATCTGTTCTCTTTCATTCCATTGTGCAGGACTCAGAATAATGGACTTTAAGTTATAGAAGATGGATGCTGGTTGAACATTAGGAGCGCTTCTAATTAACAACAAGAACAGCTAAACAGTGGGTCCAATTACTGAAAAGAGAGGTGAGTTCACTGGTTATGTTCAAATAGAGAATAGAAAAACATCTGTCAGGGATACTTTAATTTGGATTCCAGTATGCACCAGGGGTTAGACAAAAAGACCCAATTACTATGCTCTTCCAGCTTTGCTATTCTTTTCTTCTCAATAAATATGCCTAAGAATGCATTACAATATAGGGGAGAAATGTTAATTGTGGAATCTAAGTCAAAAACAAAGCAAAATTCAAGAAGTCTGTTGTAATATCATACAATATACCAGTATATGCAAAGTTCACTAAATCCTATAGAAAGGCTTGGCTGCTTTAAGGAATTACATCCAGGTACTCCCGCAGTCCCCACATATGCAAGTTTCTGCTTCTTGTTCATCCTCTCATTGCAACAGTCAGCCTTTTTTTTTCTAAGACTAAAGGACAATAGGCAAACAATGATGATGTATGCCAATGCGGCACCTTTCAGATGTGTTAGAACTGAAATTCCCTCTGGAAGAAACTATGTTGAATATCTGACAGACATTAAGTGCTCTGAACAGCCAAGGTTGGAGAAAGCAATAAAAAGAGAAGATAAATATTGCAGAATACAGGCAGTGACATTACCCTTTTAAGAAGACAAATGTTTTTGTTCTAGAGCGCTCTCCTTTCCCTTGTGATTTCATCCTCCTCCTTCCCCCTCCCCGTTCCCAGACTGATGTAATTCTTTAGTAAATTTCAAACAGAGGCAGTCAGTCACATGGCTGCTTGTGAGGCCAACATTAGGTGGCTGCACTGCCTTCCTGCTTTCTTGTCCCTGCATGAGAGCGACAACCTGCTTTGATTTCCAGGGTGTGCACGAAAAGGTTGTGGTTGCAGGCACACATGTGCCAGTGTTGCTCTTACACAGTGGCTATGATTGGTTGCAGACTATTTTTGTCTCTGTACCCTGATTGCTTATGATGGTTTACCACACAGAGATACTCAGGGGAATGTTGGAGACGAGTAACCAGGCTGCTAATGTCACATGCTTCTCTTTCTGATTGGTTTTTTTTAAATCTTTCTGTATTTTCCCATAAAAAAGGCTCCCAATCCCACGCACCGCCCTTGCTTAGGTGGGGTCACAGAGGGACATGGGTAGGGGGGCTGGCTATAAGAAAGGATGTATGTGTGTGCTAATCTTGCTGGTCTGGAAAGATTTGACAAACAATAAACAACAGTCTTTCTCTCCAGCAGCTCATTCTGAAGACAGCTCCTTGGCAGAGAGAGGAAGACAAATCAAACCTGACTTAAGAAGTGGCTTTTATATATTCATTTTCAATTCCATTTGATTTGGGGGATGGGGGTGACTGCAGAACAGGTGATGATGGACTAGGGAAAACCTTTTCACAGATAGGTTTCATCAAATCTGCAGAGAGCTGTTCCCTGCTAGGAAGGGGAAACAGACAGCCCTACACAAAAACAGGGAACAGGAAACAGCTTGTGAAAGTCATTTACAATTGTCAAAGGTGTGCCTGCTGCTGCCCATGAATGATTTGTTGTTCTGAGTTTATATTGATCAGACATTGGGAAAACTCTGAATGTAACTATTAGGGAGTGGATATGGCTTGGTAGAACTGTGCAGGATCATGTCCTGGCTGCTCAATAGCCAATGTTCACGGATAAAGCCTGTGGATTAATGCAAATGGGTAGATGCACATTATAATTCAAAATGGGCAGTTCTAATCAGCAATCTGTTGATTAGAATCTCAGCAATCTGTTGAATGCTTTATATACAAAGCTTCTACAATAGTGTACCTAGACTGTTAGGACTAGGTTTAAATTCCCTCACTGATGAAGCTCATCAACACACCGCTCCATCTACTTACAAATCAAACTTACGGGTTTATGAAGGTCAGATCTCTGAGTTGAGGTGGTTGTTTTGGCCATGTAGCTCTCTTGGCAACAAAACATAAATGATTTCACATATCTTTTGGGATATCTAGGCAGGGAGTTGGATTAGAACAGGGGTCGCCAACCGGTGGACCAGGGACCACTGGTGGTCCAGAAGAAAATTTTGGTGATCCTCAGAGAAATGTCACCCCCAAAGCAATTAATCCAGGCTGCATGGGAACACAAGGCTGTGCCGCCCACATGGCCCTCCCAGGAACACAAGGCTTTCATCGCTTGCATTGCGAACAATGAGGTAGTGAGGGGAGGGGGGAAAGGGCAGAAGGAGGGGAACTTGCCCCACGCGTCTCACCTGGCCACCGGGCTGCTTTTTTATACTTCTTTCTTCTGCTTTTTCTGCTTTTGGCTGCACGCAAGGAAAGCAGCAAAAGTCTTTCTTTCTCTCCCCCAAACTCCACCAGAAATGAGTCTTTGGGACCCTGCAAGGCATCCTGCTCCAAGAGGCTGCACCAGCAAAGACTCATTTCTGGTGGAGTTTGGGGGAGAGAAAGACTTCTGCTACTTTCCTTGCATGCAGCCAGATAGATAGATAGATAGATAGATAGATAGATAGATAGATAGATAGATAGATAGATAGATAGATAGATAGATAGACAGACAGACAGACAGACAGACAGACAGACAGACAGACAGACAGACAGACAGACAGACAGATAGATAGATAGATAGATATCTCCCCCCTTGAGAACAGAGTTGGAGACAGTATCCTGCAATCCCAAATAAAGAACGATAGATCGGTAGGAAAATGGGGTGGGGAATTTTCCTGCAGACTTTTTGGGGGGATTTTCCCAGGGTCTCTGGTTTGCGGGATTTAAAATGATGAGTTTGGTGGTCCCTGAGGTCCAAAAGGTTGGTGACCCCTGAAGATCTCGAAGGTCTCTTCCAACTGTGTTTTTCTTTTCTGTTCTATTCTATTTCTATTCTATTCTCTCTTTCCAATTTCTCTGTCTAGCTCATAATGTTGGTATTTCTTAGTATTTCTCTCTCTTTCACAGGTCCTTTTACCTATATCCAATTTCGTGAGCTCAAGGTTGGCCATGTCCTGGGCAACCTTCTCTCTCATACTTTTCAGATTAGACCCAAATCCATCTTGATCAATCAAAGTTGGCGATTATAAAAGTCTTATAAGAACAATTTTTAAGTAGCCCTAATGAGAGTGGAAGTAGAGAAGAGGATTATCACTGGCCAAAATAGTTTAGAATTCTAGGGTCTTGCATGGAACTTCCTTAATCTTGCATGGAGGGCTACTTCCTTAATCTAAATTGGCCTCTCCCAAATATTTCTTCCTTTGCAGACATACATGCATATATCTGTCATCGGAAAGTCCCAGTTACTTATTCATTTCTACTTAAATGGAGTCAAATAAATATTTTGCAATATCAGCAATGCTCTGCCTACAGTTTAAAAAGCAGCTTTGGGATGGATACGATGCAGCTCCATTGTATCCATCTTTTTGAATGTGGTTGAATGATTTTTGGTGGGCCCAAGGGTATTCTGCGGTGCAGATGTCCTCATTCTCATTCATCTGAATTTTAAACATTTGTGTTATGGCTACCAATGCCACCCATCTAGGAAAAGCTTGTTTGTGGACAGGACAAAGCCCTATCACATCAAAGATAGATGGCTGGACTTATGAATGTACAGTTTGATTTGGGATGGTCCAATATTAATTATGAGTCATCTCAAATACAGCACTTCATCTATACAGAAAACAAAGTAATATCTTCCACAAGATACAGTGTGAAACTCATTGTTAATTTAAGTTGCTTTTCAAAATGGATTAGTTTGGATTTGCCAATAGTTATTTTGCATGGATGATTGTCAGATTTGCATGTATTCTTAAATTCATTTCACCTTGTTTCTACCTTGAGCTTCAAAGTTTCATTAAAAAAAAAGATACTCAAAGAAGTCTGCATTAAAATACAAAACATAGGACATATTTTATACTAAAATCAATGCTTTTTATGATGGTGATTCTTAAACATGGATTTTTGTATCCTATTTTGCATTCTCTTCCATTTATCAGCCAAGGAAACATAAATCAGATCAATCTATTTAACAATGAGTCCTAGATGAATTATTGAAATTCTGCACTCATAATAGCAACATGGAACATGGAAAGAACAGTATTCTTTCACTGTTTACTAAAGCTGGGAACAACATCAGTTCTTGCTTTTTTGCATTTTTCAGAGGCCTCTTCTTGGCTGCTGTCGATGATAGAATATTATACTAGAGCACCTAACAGTTGAGCACAATGAAAATTTTATGTCTGCAGGGGTTCACTCTTGCACTAAGGCATCATGTTCTATCAGGACTAGAGCTACAATTGCAATATTGTATCCAAGGAGTGTCAGTGATGTATTGATGCCCACAAGGCCCAGAACAAAATCTTCTTATAAATCTTCTCTCAAGGCTTGCATCACAGGTTTTATGGTTATTTGGTCAGTGGTTTTGAAGTTTCAATTTATTGATGTTGCTGCAAAAATAGATCCCCCACTTCTCTCTATAAAAGCCACTAAAATCAACCAGAAATTAAACATGTCTTAAAAGCAGCATGAACTGCATAACACCACAACGTTAGTAGTCTAGATCTAATGGATTTCAATTCCTATAATTGCTGTCCTACAGGCTTGTGGTTATTAAAAAATAAACAATGATTTATTGTATTTGTTGTTGATGTGTTGAGCTAATGTGGATCAACTCGAAATTTTGAGCATTTGGAATCTTAACAAAAGTCTCAGGGGAGCTATCAACAAATGGTTCTCTTAGGAGCTGATTTCACAAATTCACTGTTGCAAAGCCCAAAGCCTACATTCACTTCTCTGAGACCATGGTTCTTTTTCCTCTTACATGCAGAGCACACAAGACTTATTCAGAAAAATTGCTGGTAGTTGAAATCCACGTCAATCTGAGGAACTTCGGTCTATCTAAAAAAAATAATAATGAATCCCTAATTTCCATAGGACCCTACAGCTAGGTAGGAAGTGTTTAGAAGCACCTGGCCTAATCCTGATTTATTAACTTCCTTATTCTGCAACTGGCATAGTGATCCTGATACTGTCCTACTGTTATTAATATTAATTGTTTTCCATTTTGTCTCTTATAATAATAAACTCTGGGTTTGTAAATAGAAGGGCAGAATCAGCATGAAAGGCACCCATCAGCAGAGTAGTGTGATAAATATGGGCAAGATGAAATCTTTATCCCTATGCGGGACAATTCTCTTTTTCCAGAAAGACAAAGAAAATCTTTGCTGCCTGAAGCAACCTTGGAAAGAGAAGAGTCTGCCTCAGGGCTCAATGGAAAAAATCTATGCCCAACCAGTTTTATTCAACTGATAGAAGCTATTGCTTTGCAGGTCAAAAGCCTTCTAACAAGCATCTTTGGTTGATCAAGTCTGATTGCATGAGCTTGTATGGTCTCCCGTGGTGTTTGTACATCTGTGAGAAGATGAAAGAATTATCTCTGGCAATATGTCAACAACCAAAATCTTTCCTACCAAATCCTTTCTGTAATGGAAAAAAAAATTTAGAACCAGTTCAGAGCAGCGAACATGATGCTCTTCTTGAGCTGCTGCTGGGTTTTGCTGTCTCTCTCTCACACACACACAAATGAGAAGAATCCTATTCACTCTGCAGCTTTGCAGTCTTGTCATCCCTTGAAAGCGTATTGCAGTAATGAGCAGAAGCCCAAACAGAAGAGACGCTTTTTGGAAGATAAAGAGAGGAAGGAGGCGAACAGTCCCGCTCTCTTTCAACTTCACTTGAGAGGAAAAAGCCTTAGTAACAGTTTTTCTACTGCTAATAACCTACTCCTGGGTGACAATGGAATACCTGAGGGAGAGGAGAGTGGGGACCAAGCTTTGGGAATTCCGCTTCAATTCACACCAAAAGCAAATAGGTCAGGCAAAAATGTAACAAAAGAAAGTAACAGAATAGACAGTGCCCTGTAAAACGGAGGAAGGTCCAGCAATTTTTGACCATTTTTGCTTTTGTTTCTTAAAAAAGGCACAAAGAGACCATTTTTGTTTTATGTCTCAAAATGCAATGACAGTGTATCCTCCTAGTAAAACTAGGAACCTCATTCAGAAATCCAAGCTGCTTAATGGGAGTGGGGAGAGAAGAAAGTGAGAGAGGGGTCTTGGGAACATCTCCTTGGTATCAACAAGAAACTGGGGCAGCCTTGGTGCTGCATGATGGAACTGCTCCCTGATGCAAGTTTAATGAATGAAAAGTGCCTTTGATGTCAAGAGACAGTATATCTGTGCATTGGTAAAAGATGGACATACAATCAAGGTTGTATACCTGACCTCCTTGATGAATGAGAGTAACAACATCTAGCAAGATACGTCTCACTGTGTAACAGTTTGGTCCTCAGTTTTTATTGATAACAGAGAGATTATAATATTAATTTTAACAGACTAGATGTATTTTGTCAGTGGAAAAGAGATATGAAGCTTGAGGCAGATTGCATTGTGCTACTGGGTTGGAGTGCATTCAGTATGAAGATACAATTAGATAAGGCAGATTTTTATAATTTCATAGGGAGAGCAGTTGGTCTTCCTTTTTCCTGAAGTGTATTTTATTTAGAGAGCAAGTCTGGTATACTGGTAAAGGCACCAGGCTAGAAACCTGTAGACTCTGAGTTCTACTCCAACCTTAAGTACAAAATCAACTAAAAGACCTTGGGCCGGTCACTCTTTCTCAGCCCTGGGAAGAAGGCAATGGTAAACCACTTCTAAAATGTTGCCAAGAAAACTGCAGGAATGAGCCATCAACAGAAGCCAAAAACAGACTTCAAAAGTGTGTGTGTGTGTGTGTGTGTGTGTGTGTGCACAGTACACACACACACACACGGAATTAGGATGGCTTACTATGAAGAATGAACTGTAATATCTTGATGGTATGAACTAACTCAAGAGGCATTATTGATAAGATGAATGTAGGAAATGGTTGTCTGATTCTGAATTGGAATTCTCCCTACCCACCCTTGGCTCCATAAAGCAATAGAGATGGTTCAGTTTGGAGGTTTCCTGGTCTTCATTTCTGTCTCAATGTCCAAGTAGCATTGGAGTGCATTTGGCTAGCTGTAGTTTGCCTGCTGCCTCTCTGGGGTAAGATTGAATAGGCTAAAAAAATCCATGTTCTGGTTCAATTCAGTTGCTACAATGTGTTCTATAATTGTTCCTAAATAAAAGGAATTACCTTAGCCTTACCTTTAATAGCTCTTTGGATAGTTTACCTACTTGGACCTTTTAAACTACAGATAATACCACATAAATGTTGGTATTAATATGATATTAATATATTCTTTAGCAGTTCTTTGACTTGGCACTCTCCACCTATGTTAGTACCATTTTCACCATTCTCAGTATAGTTATGCTGGTTGATGATGATTAGCATAATTGTCAACCATCTCTGGAGGGTGCCAGATTGGAGGAAGCTTGTGGATATAGACCCAGAGACTGTACTTGTATCTTCTAGCTGTTGCTCTCTCCAGGATGAGGATCTGGAATAGCTGAGGAATTTTTGAAGAACAGATAATCTCCCAGCAACTATATTGCAGTTCATAAGTAAAGATTACACACAGATTGTACTATTAATCTTCAAATAGTGAATTGAGAAAAGCCGCAGCCAGTGGTTGGATTCAAATTTTTAACAACCGGTTCGTGGGCGTGGCTTAGGTGGTGGGCATGGCTTGGCAGTCATGTTATTGTCTGGGTGTGGCCAACTCAATATCACTCACATCGAGGCACGCATCTCCTCATCTGGCCTCTCATGACTGTGGGGATGCTGCAACAATCGTAAGTGTGAAAAAGGATCATAAGTCACTTTTTTCAGAGCCATTGTAACTTTGAATGGTCTCTCCACACAAGCAAAGTACCAGCAAAGGAGAAAAAAAAAACTCCAAAGAAGTTCTTGAGACAGAAAGTCTAGTCCTGCCAAGAATGTAATAAGGGTTAAGAGAGAGGTAGTTTCTGTAAGCAACACCAGAATATTTCTTCCTGCCTTCCTTACAGAATTAGGCCAGTAATTTCTTCTAACAACCAGTTCTTCGAACTGCTTAGCATGTTAACAACCGGTTCTAGTGAATAGGTGCGAACTGGTAGAATCCCACCCCTGGCTGCGGCCAGCACATATTAGGGACATCCCTGCGGGGGGCTTCCTAAAATCAAATTGCAGTCACAGTTGTGTGATTGAAGCCCTATCCTAGTAATGTATTGCATGAAGGATCAAGACATCTATTATATGGACACCATCCTGACTTTTGGAATCCAGCCTCCTAATGTTTCAATCCAAATCCTAACACTATCCAGTGCACCACACCAGGTGAGCAAAAAACATTTTTTTGTATCTGAGGCCCAGCAAGTATTATTAAATTTGTCTCCCAAGAGACTGAAATATTTGTATAGATGCATTTAGACATATTTTTCATCTGTTTAACACTTGCACATTTCACAATCGGGTCTGATATGAAGTTGCTCGTAGACTTATGCTTTTATCTGCAGAGTAATATGCAACTATTCAGCAGGCAACCTTTTTGCTTAGCCTACAGTTGGCGCATCAGCAAGGAAAATGTCATTTATAATAGTCAAGTTTCACATGTTGTGCCAGCTTTAAGACAGCTTAGTTGGCCTTATTATAATGTTGAACCAGACCGCTATATTTCTAAATCATAATTTATAACTTCATGTGTTAGGCAAATCCATCCAATTTAGCAAACCATTGCTAAACAAACTACAGCTTAGTGAAACAAACATGTAGAAACAATGTATAATCAAAATAGGAAATTCTTCTTTAACATTAGAACAAAATTTGAAGCCAGGAATAGCTGCTGAGGAAGTAAAACAAATGGGGAGAGGCATTCTGTTGACATGATAAAAGGCTTTTTAAAATGCAAGGGCAGGAAAATATTATAGTTATTAGATGAAATCAAAAGGAGGGAGGGATTGCTCATTTTGTTATTTTGATCTCTATGTATATTTTCTTAGTTCTCATTTAATGGTGCACAAATGCAGGTAAGTCTGAGAAACACTTTTTCTCCTTTTTCTCAGAAGCATCATCCTTAGTAGGTAAATATCCAATACATATATCCTCTGGTTGGATGAGAGGTGATAACGACACAGCTCTTTACAAAACAGCAGTTGGGAATGATATATTGGCTAAATTTGCATAATATTCTAAATCAAAATATGTTGGTGTGTATTGTACAAGCTTGGCCATTGCAGTTTGTAAAGCGAAATTTATTGTATGAATCAGCTGATTGTGATTTATTCAATAAACCATACTTAAATATACCATGGCTTTATCTATCAGAAAAGAGAGACATTATAGCATAAAGGATAAAACTTGCGAGAAACCCCCCCCCCCCAAAAAAGAGGTTATTAAAATGCCTATAAAGACACCATATTTGAGCAACAAAAATGAAAAGAGACACTTTTAAGTCCCTGCTGTCAACTAGTATTCCAGAATTTTGCAAGTACAGTATGGTCACCTTATCCCAGGGCTTGCCAATTAACTTTCCCTTTTGTGATACAGCAGTTTTGTATTTGGCTAGATAAGTTGTTAGGCTAAGACACAGGAAACCCAGATTCAAGCTCACATGTAGTCATGGAAACTCACTAGGTGATTCTCTCTTAGTCCATACAGGAATGTTGTCCTTCTGACCATAAAACTGAAATGTTGTATTAAATATAAGAGGAATAGTACTTGTGTACATTCCCACAACAACTGGAACATCACTTGAACACCATTGGCATTGACAGATTCACCATCAGTCAACTGCAGAAGGCAGCTTTCCTTGAAACAGCTTCCATCCTGCAACGATATCTGTAACACTGTCAAACATCCAGATCTGCCTATCCCGGGTCCTTGGTAAGGACTTGATAGGTAGACAAAAATGCCAAACCCAGTTTAAACATCTGGCTGACGATGATGATGATGATGATATCATCATCATCATCTGTTTTATTCATTAAACATGAATCTCAGTCATGTTTCCCTTCTCCTGGTAGAGCAATATCAATAAATTGTACGATTCGATTTTCAACAACTGTGATATCTGGCGTGTTGTATTCCAAATGACGATCTTTCTGTATTCAAAAATGCAACAAGATCTTCACCTTCTCATTTTTGACAACTTTTTCCATGTTACGTTTCCATGACTTTTCAGATACAGGTAAGTCATATTTTTTACATAATGATCAGTGGATTAATTTAGTAACTTGGTCATGTCTAGCTTTATTATTGTTGTTGTTGTTTCAATGGCCAGGTTGTGATATTTCATGATTTTTTTCCACTTCTTTTGAATCTGGCATCTCCTGGTACAGCAATATCAATATATTAATATCTTTTTTATTCATTAAACATGAAACTCAAGTCAACTGAACTGTTAAAAATGTATCACAAATACTAGTGACTGGAGCTAATGGTTAATACGGGTTACTGTCAGCGTCCTAAGCATCAACCAAGTATCTTCTTAAAATATATAATGTTCCAAGTAGTGTAGTTTTTTGCAGTTCCACTGGTGTTATTGCAGGAAACTGCAATTTCTTGATATGTTTTGTAAAATTCTTGGATATGGTACCAAGTGCCCAGATGACAATGGGTATCACTGTTACATATTTCATCCATAACCATGTACTTTTGATGGCCAGGTCGTGATATTTCATGATTTTTTCCAGTTCTTTTTCTTCGACTCTGGCATCTCAGCAATATCAATAAATTGTACTCTTTGGCCCTCGACAACTGTAATATCTGGCGTATTGTGTTCCAAATGGCAATCCGTCTGTATTCGAAAGTCCCACAAGATCTTCACCGTCTCATTTTCAACAACTTTTCGAATTTTATGTTCCCATGACTTTTCGGATACAGGCAGGGCATATTTTTTATGTAATGACCCATGGATTAATTTAGCATTTCTAGCTTTCAATTTAGTCATGTCTAGCTTTGTAAACAGTTTGGGCAATTTTGCCACAGTCACATATTAAATGTGAAAGTTTCAACTTTGTCATTGCAAAGTTGGCACTTTGGATTGTCAGTGGGTTTTTTGTATGCTCCCTTTCATGGCATTAGTTTGTTAGTGCTTGCTTTTGAGCAGCAAAACCTTCTGTTTCTTTCTTAATGGTTCCCATGCCCATGTCAAGTTATCATATTTTCCTTCAATGTTTTTCAAGTGCTGTCCATGCAAAGCTTTGGTTTTCCAGCCATTTACTCTGTTTTTTTCTTATATTCTGCCTTTTTTCCTGTTGTTTTTATAATGTTCTCCATTTTCACTATTATTATTGTTATTATTGTTGTGGTGATTAATCTTTGGTGAGATTCACAGCCTTTGGGGCTGGTTGGTAGCTCAACAGCTCGAGACCTAACCAAGGACCTAGGAACTGTTAAGGTAGCGTCAGAGGATATAAGCTGTTCCAAGTAGGGTGTTTTTTTATAGAATCAGGGTATTCAAGTCTGATAAATTCAGAATTTCCAAATAGCGAGGTAGCCCTTTAGGCATTGCTCCAAGGGCTCCAATTACAATTGGGATAACACACGATTTCTTTTTCCAAAGTCACTCAACTTCAGTTTGTAAATCCCGGTACTTTGTGATTTTTTTCTTGCTGCTTGTCTTCAATTCGTGCATCACGAGGTACTGCAATGTCAATGAACCAAACCTTATTATTATTATTGTTGTTATCAGAGTCAACCAGTTCAGACTGGATTTGGCATTTTCGTGTACCTATCGAGTCCTTACCAAGGACCTGGGATAGGCAGATCTGGATGTTCGATTGTTTATTATTAGGCTTTAAGCACCCAAACATTCTTTTGGAAAGAAAACTTTTAAAAGCCTGTCTTCGCGCCACAGAAACCCCATAAATTGAGATTAGAGCAAATACCTCTCCTCCCCTCCTCCTTATTGACAAAGCCCCTCCCTTCCCCGGCGCAATTGATTTGGCCGCACGCTCAGGGAGGAAGGCGGGGCCTCCCGTGTTACCTCGTCACGTGGGGCGAGGTGGACGTCCTTCTGCTCCAATGGGGAGTGTCGCTTTTCCCTTCTCATGTGAACGGGGGCTCCTCCGGCCAAGGGCGCTGAAACCCGCCGAGTGGAGAGAAGAGCGAGCGGGGCGGAGAGCTGTTGTTGCTGTCCGCTGCCGTTTCTCCAGCCCCGTAGGGGGAAAGAAAGGGCGAGCGAAGGGTTGCAAGCCTCGGAAGCGAACGGGCGGCCCAGCCTGGGAAGCTCTCGGCACGGCGTGGGGGACCAACTTGGAGCCCAGCCCGCACGGCGAGGGGCGCCAGGCGTCATGTCCATGGAGGACCCCTTCTTTGTGGTGAAAGGGTGGGTGGACAGCCCGCAAGGAGGAGGTGGCGGTGGAGGAGGAGGAGGAAGAGGAGGCCTTGCCAGGGTGTGGGTGGTATTCTCGGCCTAGTCCTCCGTGAGCCCGTCTCTGGGTCGAAGAAAGACCGGTCCTCTCCTTTGAAAGGGTGCCACTTTGGGGACCTGAACCCATTGTCTTTATTTCTCGGAGGGGTTTCCTTCTTCCCCCTCCCTGCTCGTTCTTGAACGGGATAATCTTCCTTGCTGTGTGCTGGGTTTTTTTTTTTTTCCCCTTCCACGTTTTGTTACATTGTTGCAGTGCAATGTGCGGTTGGTTGAAAGGGGTTGGGGAAATGATGTAAAAATGACACATGCGGGGGTTGTGAGGTGTCGCTTTCCCTTCGGTGGATCAGCTTCCCTAGCAGAAGCAAATCTTGGTCCTGTCTAAGGCAACTTTCCCTGCCAAGCTGGCAAATACCTTGATAAAGTTAACAGGCACAAACTTGTCTGCAGCAGTGGTAGCTAAAATCATAAGGGGAGCTGGAGGGGAGGGGGCTGGCTCTGTTTTCTTTGAGGGTTAGTCTGCATATATGAAGCGTGGAGGTGTGTGTACAGGTACTATGTTAATGCGAGATTTAAACAATGAAAATGGAATGGTGGAAACTGGGGAAAAAATCTAAATGGGTGAGTTTTCTCAGTTAAACTGGATAATAGTTGATTCAGGACATACCAAGTTGTTTTATTCAATTTGATGTAGCAGTTTATTTTCCTAAAGAAAGCAGTTGGATGTATGCAAGAAAGTTTTAGCAAATATCTATTGGGGTAATAGTTAAATGACAGTGCTATACCTGGAGGCAACATTTCAGAATGCCACACTATGAGTAGGGTGGTGCCAGGACTTCATATGCCCTCTTACTCCCTATTTTGTACCACTCAGCCTTTTCCTACTTAAGGTTGCCAGAAATCAAAGAATGATTTCCTAACATTATGATGTGTAATATATATAAATATAACGTAACTCCCAAATTGATTTAAGGGGATTAAAAACAACCACTACACCTCCCAAATCTCCCTTAACTCTGTATCATCATTCCACTATGACTCTTGTTCTCATCCTACAACATGGTTTGGTTTCTGTTCATTGTTACTGATCATTGTGCTACAATAGTGTCTTTAGGCCAGGATTATGAGCTTTCCATGATCATTTTCAATAGTATGTACATAAACAACTTTAAAGCATATATATTTAAATATACATCTAAATATTTTTGCCTTAGAATGCTGTTATAGCTGAAGCATTCATACAAGCTACTGTAAGAAAGAAATATAGGTATATTTAGAATGCATTAAATAGAGAAGTACAATATGTGCACACGTGGATAGGCAGGAAGATTGCATATTGTTCAGTTTTAATCAACCTTTCAAATATTTATATTTTCCATTACTATATTAAGCTTTCTTGATCTGATCCTCTCCAAATGTGTTGGATAGCTGCCATCACCAGCCAACATTAGGGTGTTGGTTGGGAATAATAAACATTATAATCTAACATGTCTGAAAGACATTAAGTTGAGGGAAAGCTAATCAAAAGCTTATGTGCAAGAATATATTAAGAGAAATAATATTTGGTAGCATGATCAGTCATGTGTCTTCTAAGCACCATGATCTGCCCTCTCATGAAATAAAGCAGCTATTATGCCGAATTAGATGATGTGCTTCACATATAGGCTGACACGCAGCACGTTCTTTGAAATTAAAATAGTCATATAAATATACAGTTAACATGTTTTTTATTGCCTCTTCAAATTTAAGTTAGCAAATGTTACTTTCTCTGTCCATATTTTGAAATGATGTATTGATTTTCAATAGAATATTTTTTTCAGGTGGAACTTTCTATGGTGCAGTAGAATATAGTAATTAGTGATCTGTTTGTGTGTTCAGTTTGTATCTTTTGCGCAAGTTATAATTGATTGTGAAATGCTATTATTTCCCACACTGAATGCACTATTATTTTGTTGCTAAAAGATACTGTATTTTGTTTACTTATTTCACATGCTGAATTCATTACAGTATGTACATAACAGCCGTAGCCTACTGTGTAAGTGGCATTCTTGGAATATTTGCTAATTTTGAATGAGTCCTTGTGGAACTAAAGGCCCTGTGTTTGAAGAAGTCTTTTTTCTAATTTGTTACCAAGGTCTCTAGTCAAAGACATAAAGAAGGAGTGGGGATGGGGGGATAAGAAAAGTCTCGCTCATGTCTCATGTCTCGCTCCCTGAGTTGTTTGAATGATCGGGCCCCGGGCCTCCGGCTGATGTTATGCAACGCCAGGTCCGTAGTGAATAAAGCCCCCCTTGCTTACGAACTTGTTACAGAGGGGTGTGTGGACCTGGCTGGCATTACTGAGACCTGGCTGGGACAAGAGGGGGGTGTCCCTCTGGTGGAGATGTGCCCAGCCGGGTTTCGGGTCTTTCATTGGCCGAGGGCCCAGGGGAGGGGTGGGGGGGTTGCGGTTATTCGGGAGGATCTGGGTCCTAGGGAATCCACTGTTCCTCAGACGACCGGATGTGAGTCCCTTTTTGTAAAGTGTGGTTCCGGGGTTCAGATGGGCCTATTGATCACATACCTGGCTCCCTGCTATGTGACATCGGCTCTGCCTGAGCTCCTCGAGGTCATAGCCGACCTGGCGGTTGAGACCCCACCAGGCTGATGGTCATGGGGGATTTCAACCTGCCTTCGGCTGGCGGGGCCTCGGGGATTGCTCAGGAGTTCTTGGCTTCCATGACAGCCTTGGGCCTGACCCAATTAATTAGGGAGCCCAGTCACATTGGGGGTCACATCCTGGATCTGGTTTTTGTCTCTGGACAGTGGCAGAATGATCTTGGTGTTGGGCACGTTTTTGTTGAACCCTTGTCATGGTCAGATCATTCACTCCTTAGGGCTGGACTTCCAGGCCGCTCCCCCCCCCATCGCAGGGAGGCGGACCAAATAGGTTGGTACCGCCCCAGGCATCTCATGGATCCAGATAGGTTCCTGATGGATCCAGATAGGTTCCTGATGGAGCTTGGGCCATGTCCCAACGTTCGAGCATACGACTCGGGTTGAGGACCTGGTCGCCACCTGGGATAGGGTGGTGGCTGGGGCCCTGGACCAGGTCGTGCCCTTGCGGCCTCTGACCTGGCGCCACTCTCACTCGGCCCACTGAGGATCTGAAGGAGATGAAGCGCCGGAAAAGACGCCTGGAGAGTATTTGGAGAACTACTCGCTCTGGACCCGACCGAACACTATTACGGTCTTATATTAAGACCTATTTAGTGGCGATAAGGGTGGCAAAGCGTTCTCACTTTTCCACCCTTATTGCGTCCGCAGGAAACCGCCCGGCCGCCCTGTTTAGAGTGACTCGCTCCCTCCTGGAAGGCGGAGCGCAGGAGGACCCCTTGCAGGGACAGGCTGAGGACTTTTCAAATTTCCTGCTGGATAAAATCACTCGGATCCGGGACGGGTTGGACTCTGAATGGGTAACTCTGGGTGGGGAGTAGGGGGCGGAATTTGAGGCAGTCATTTGGGAGGAGTTTGATCCTGTGACCCCCGAAGACATGGACAGGTTGCTGCGGGGGCTGAATGCTACCACATGTTTATTGGACCCGTGTCCCTCCTGGCTGGTGTTGGCCACTCGGGAGGTGACACGAGGTTGGTTTCAGGGTATTATTAACGCTTCCTTGAGTGAGGGATATCTGCCCGCCGCCTTGAAAGAGGCAGTGGTGAGACCCCTCCTCAAGAAACCGTCCCTGGACCCAACTTTGTTATCTAATTATTGTCCCGTCTCCAACCTTCGTTTTGTGGCGAAGGTTGTTGAGAGTGTGGTGGCACGACAGCTTCCCCAGCACCTGGATGAAGCTGTCTATTTGGATCCATGCCAATCGGGCTTCAGGCCCGGGCACAGCACGGAGACGGCATTGGTCGCATTGGTGGATGATCTCTGGAGGGCCCGTGACAGAGGTTATTCCTCTGTCCTGGTCCTATTAGATCTCTCAACGGCTTTTGATACTGTTGACTACAGTATCTTATTTGCAGCGGCTGGGGGTGTTGGGAGTGGGAGGCACTGTTATGCGGTGGTTCTCCTTCCTCTCTGACTGTTCGCAATTCGTGTTGGCAGGGGGGCAGAGGTCAGCCCCGAGGCCCCTGGTTTGCGGGGTGCCTCAGGTCGGTGCTCTCAACCCTTCTGTTCAACATTTATATGAAGCCGCTGGGTGAGATCATCCGTGGCTTTGGGGTAGAGTTCCATCAGTACACTGATGATACTCAGCTGTACATCTCTACCCTGGGCCACCCCGATGAAGCTGTTGAAGTGATGACCCGGTGCCTGGAGGCCGTGCGGTGTTGGATGGGGCGGAACAGGCTTCAGCTCAAACCATCTAAGACTGAGTGCTTCCCGGCACCCCGGTACAGCCAGCTGGTTCCATCGCTGGCTGTGTGGGGAGGGGGAATTCTTGCCCCCACAGAGAGGGCCCGCAATCTGGGTATCCTCCTGGATGTGCGGCTGTCATTGGAAGACCATGTGGCGGCCCTCGCCAGGGGGGCTTTTGGCAGGTCCGTAGGATCTACCAGTTGCGGCCCTTTCTGGATCGGGTGAGCTTCGCACGGTCACTTCCGCCCTTGTAATCTCCCGCCTAGACTATGTCAATGCTCTCTACATGGGGCTGCCTTTGAAGAGCATCCGGAGGCTCCAGGCTGCAGAATGCGGCCGCGCAGGTGGTGTTGGGGGCTCCTCAGGGCTCCCATGTTACGCCACTTCTGCGCGAGCTGCATTGGCTCCCGGTGGCACTCCAGGTGCAGCTTTAAGGTCTTAGTTATCTTTAAAGCGCTCCATGGCTCGGGACCAGGATATTTGCGAGACCGCCTCCTGCCATTATCGGCCTCCTGTCTACCGATACGCTCCCATAGAGTTGGCCTCCTCGGGGTGCCGCCAGCTGGACGGCTGGCAACCCCGAGGATGTGGGTCTTCTCATTGGGGGCACCCTCTCTGTGGAACGAATTACCCCCGGAGATGAGGACCATCCCTGATCTCCTGACCTTCCGCCGTACGTTGAAAACTCATTTATTTCAGCAAGCCAGTCCGGCCTAGGGGTTTTTAAATCTTTTAATCTGGTTTTAACTTTCTTAATTTCCTTATTTTTAATCTTTTGAAAGGACCAATGTATTTAATTCTTTTAATTTTTAAATATTGTATATGTATTTTTATATGTGTATTTTATTTTGGCTGTTCACCGCCCCGAGTGACCTTTGGGAGAGAGGGGCAGTATATAAATTTAAATAAATAAATAAATTTTGTTGATGGGGGAAGGAGAGGCATCCTTTACTGTTACTTTCTTTTTCCTGCAACCAAGATAATTGAGACTGATGAGAGTATTTAACAGTGCCAAGTAATGAGCCCCATAGTATCTTCCATAGGATTGGATTAATGTGAAAGTCCTTTCTTGGCATTCCTCTAGATTGTGGCATTATTTCTAAGAAGGGACTTCCATCAGACCCCTCCAACACACTGATGACGACTGAAAAAGTATAAGACATATTTAACTTTTTGAAGGTGTTCAGTGAAATCTTATACAAAAATGTTCAACAAAATCTTATATAATAAAATAAGTACTGAAAATTTTCACCATGTAAAGTTTTGCTTCTGTAGATAAACCATCACTTAGAAGAGCAATGAAAATGAATCATTACTTGCAGAACAGGGTTGGATATTTTTTGAATGATACCTCAACAGTTTAAGACAGACTCAGTTGAACATTTTTCAATAAATGAACACTTAATACAGTAGATATCATTAAATGCTGGAGCTAGATGAGATGGAAAAATTGACTGCTTTCCTTAGAGACAATAACCTGAATAAATTGCTTGTTACTGGGAGACCACTGTTAAATTTCATATAACAGTGAAGAGAAAAATCAACTTTGGGGTTTGAGGATTACATCTGATTTGACTAGATGAAGTGTTTTTGTAAAAGATATATGGTTATTCCTATTTATTATGCATTAGATTAAAATTAAGAGGGTATGATCTGAATATTGATTTTTAGAGTGTTTATTAGTATTTAAAACAATTTAAATATTGTTTAAATTACAGTTGTTGAATTAATTGTATTATGTGTACTAAAATAAGTTGGAGGTCACTTTTGTTATATATTTGATTTTTGATTTTTTTTGGTCACTTTTTAACCTGTCCTGCTACTCTCCTCCCTTTTTTAACCCTTTATGTTATTTCCTATTTTAACATTTGTTTTTTAAACTTAATAAAGATGTTTGTAAATAATAAAAAAGAAAGGAGGTGAATGAGAAATTCATCATATAGAGGAATGGGTACAATTAAAGCATCCTCTGAAGCTCCCCTTTCCCTTTCTTTGCCCTTTCTGGAGAAGTGAAGAAATGGAATTTGTCCTAAATCCAGTTTGAATGCTTCAGCTGCTCTGTTATGGAAATTTAACAGGGTATAGTCTGATTTAACTTCATATAACACTGTGTACCATTTGAGTTTTCTGATACAAATTTGTCTAAAATTGGCCTTTACAGCATTGAGTCACCAACTTGTCAGATCAATCTTTATTACTGTCAGAGATCAGCATAATCACCATGTTATTTGCAATCAGAAATACTCAGTGTGCTCCTTGGACTGCCATAGCCTAGTTTACCTGATATCAATGCATTCCTAACCTCTCCACCCCATCCCTTCCTTGCAACAGATATTTAAGTTACTACCAATCTGGTTTTCAAACAATATTTTTAAAGCCACTTTAGAAACTTCAGTAGCATTATAGGAGTTTAAAATGGTGAATGATAAATTCTTCAAATTATTTCCGTCCACCAAAAAGATCATGGGGATAATTTGTACCCACTCAGCAGTATCTTGTTTAGTAGAGAGACAGAAGAGTAAAATATCACTCCTCTCTTATTCTGTGATTTAATCTTACCCTTCATACATAGAAAAAACGTATATACAAATTGAACCTGGAAATGCACCATTATATATATTGAGCTTTTGTAACTCCCATGTATATTATGTATAAGACAAACTGCTTCATGCGTGCATTTCATTATCAGGCTAAAGGATGGGTTTTTTTGAGAGATGTTTTAGTAGAGACATATAGTCCCATACTTACAGTTTATATGATGTTAACTTCTGCGTGAATACTCATGAGGATTTCCTTCTCCTTTCACTTCCAGGGAAGTTCAGAAGGCAGTGAATACTGCTCAGGGGCTGTTCCAGAGATGGACAGAACTCCTACAAGATCCGTCAACAGCTACAAGAGAAGAAATTGACTGGACCACAAATGAGTTAAGGAACAACTTAAGGAGTATTGAGTGGGATCTTGAAGATCTGGATGAAACAATCAATATCCTTTTTGTTCTTTAGGTGAATAGCTAAAGAAATTCACATAGTACATAGGCAAGCAACCAAATGGTTTTTCCATAAAATTATTCAATATAACAAATAAAAGTTCTCACCCAACATACTTTGGAGCATTTGATGAACCCAGAAATATATAAATACTGTCCTTTATAAAAGTATAAGACATACACTCTATAACTGGACAGCTTTGTACATTTACAGGGTAGAAGGTTGTTATATACATGTTTGCTTTCCTTTACACAGTCTGTAGTCACAAATGGAACATTATTAGAGGAAGATACATTTAATAGTGTAACTCCTAAGAAGCACTTAGCCAGCAAAAGACAATCGGAATTGAATTCTGTAGCGTTGTTAATAATGGTTTTAGTCCTGGATCTCACAAAAGAGGAAACAAGAAAGCAAGTCATAAGAGCATAGAAGTTCTAAAAATACTGATAGAATAGTTTTAAAGGTTTCATGAAAATATATAAGTAAAAATTGCATTTGAAATGTAATCCCTTAACTAATTGTTCTCAACGCATTGTTGAAGCAAATCCTCGGAAATTCAACCTTGATGCCACAGAACTAGGTGTGAGAAAAGCCTTCATCACAAGCACTCGGCAAGTGGTCAGGGTAAGACGTTTGAGTTTCTTGAGGAGGCAACACTGATATAGCTCAAAAGAAATTTTACCTATTTATTAGAGCAGGGGTGTCAAACTCGTGGCCCATGGGCCGGACATGTCACATGCTGACCACGCCTACCCCAGTTTTAACGAAGGGGGGAAAAGTCACAATATGTCACGTGACAATGAGATGCGAGTTTGACACTGCTGTATTAGAGCATAAACAGTTTCTAATTCATCCTGAAATTAAGCAGAAGATATCTCAAAATTGCTGTTCATGAACAAAAACATAATTCTGGTCATGCAGTGCAATGTTTCTAAGAAAAAGCCATAAAAATACAATACTTATCTCTATTTTAATAAAACAGAGGTTTTTGTTTTATTAATATAGAAATATAGAAAATTGTAGAAAATAGATTTTCTACAACGGCAATCAATCACTTCCCTCAATACCAATAAGGCAGAATTCATGAAAATACCAAAATCAAAGTTCCTTTATACCGGATACGGATATTTTGGAGAACATTTAGGTCTCCAGATTGTGTAAGTTTTTTTAAAAAAATATTTTATTTCAGAATTCCCATATTTGTTTGTGATGGTTTTCTCATTTGTTAGTCATTTCTAACTCTTTATGTCATCATGAACATTATTTCTCCAAGATTGTTTTTAATAGTAATTGCTCCTTCGAATTCTTGTAAACAAAAGGTATCAGTGATAATAACTGACCAACCCTTAAAGAGGTGGAGGTGTTGAGTTCCTTGTTTTCTTGGCTCAACTGTTTTTGTAACGGTTACTGAATGTTGTAAAATATTGTTGTATGGTACTGCAAATGGCTATAAGTGCCCCAAATGCAGTGACTCAGTGGTTGCATCCGTTGGAACTTTGGAACTGGTTCATAAGAACTTTTTAGGGAATATGTCATAACTTCGATCAGTTACTAAGCAACCAGTTAATAAGTCAAGGACTACCTGTACTAATTGTATGTAATCTTTTATGTGTATCTTCATCATGTTGTAAGATGTTGAACAATTCTGTTTATATTTTATTGACTTTAGCTACAGCTTTAGCATTAGAACTAGTCTTTAGAGTTCATTTAATTTTACTGACTAGAATTTCTAGCTCTAAGTTCTATGATCAAAACTTTAGACATATCAGTTTTGAGATGCCTTTTGTAGAATTTTTCTGCATATTTGTATTATCTCTTTTCTATGAATTTTATCTTTATCTTTTTATTTTGCTTCCAGCTTTGTTTTGTACACCAAGGCCAAATTCTCCCATTATTTCATTTATTTATTTATTTTATTTTATTTTATTTATATACCCCCTCTCCCAAATTGGGACTCGGGGCGGTGCACAGCCCAATTAAAACAATACAATATCAAATATAAAATTTAAAAATAGATTAAAAATGAATTAAATATATGGCTGAAAGATTAAGACTATAAGCAATTAATAAAAGCAAGGTAAAAATTACAAAGTTAAAACCTTCCAATGGTACTAGGCCAGACCGGCTTGTTGGAAAAGATAGGTCTTCAATGCGCGCCGGAAGGTTCGCAGGTCAGGGATAGTCCGCATCTCCGGGGTAACTCATTCCAAAGGGAGGGTGCTCCCACAGAGAAGGCCAGCACCCTCGGGGCTGCCAGCCGGCATCGTCCAGCTGACGGCACCCCAAGGAGGCCCACCCTGTGAGAGCACACTGGCCGGCGGGAGGCCGATGGTGGCAGCAGGCGGTCCCGTAAGTACCTGGGTCCCAAGCCATGGAGCGCTTTAAAGATGATCACCAACATCTTGAATCGCACCCGGAAGGCCACCGGAAGCCAATGCAACTTGCGCAGGAGTGGTGCAACCCGGGAGCTCCGAGAAGCCCCCCAAATCACCCGCGCAGCCGCACTCTGCACCAGCTGAAGCCTCCGGATGCTCTTCAAGGGGAGCCCCATGTAGAGAGCATTGCAATAGTCTAGACGGGAGATAACGAGGGCAGAAGTGACTGTGCGAAGCGTGTCCCGATCCAGAAAGGGCCGCAACTGGCAGTTCTGTTGGACCTGATAAAAAGCCCCCCTGGCGACGGCCGTTATATGGTCTTCCAACGACAGCTGTACATCCAGGAGGACACCAAGATTGTGCCCTCTCTGTGGGGGTCAAAATTTCTCCCCCCCACAGCCAGCGATGGAATAAGCTGGCTGTATCTGGGCATATTGTACCTGGGGAGAATGTTAAAAATCCCTTCTTGGAATATGTATCATACTGTATGTTACTTCATTTCCAACTTCAGCATTTTAGTATTCCTATAACTACTATGATGTCTCTTTTTAGTGGGTTTTTTTTTTTTCATCAAGATGTTGCCAGACTTATAAAACTGTAGAACTTACATTTCCTTTGCATCTGTGGCTGGAATATAAATTTAGAAGCTTGTCTTGGATTCAAATTCAGATTATTCTGTCATTTGGAAAGTTATATTTGGGTACTATATTTCATGTCCTTTTGCTAATAATGATAGCTAATTGGCTACTCCTTCTGTTCCATGTTTGTTGTTGGGATTTTTTTTTTTTTTTGGTTCACCAAGGATTTGACACTGATGTGCAGTGCATTCCAAGTTACCAATTCCTACATTGTCAGTATTCAATCTTAACTTTGCTCTGACAGTATCAAGTTTAGTTTGTCTATAAAACTTGGCAACATTTCATAAGCCAGTGATATACATATCTTTGCAGCATCAAACTTATTTTTCCGCTTGCCACATCAGCAACTTGGCATTCTTTCAGCTTTAATCCAGCCACATGATAAACACTGGCATTCCGTGAACTTATCCTCCGCTGGTCTGCAGTGCTTGTTAAACAGTTTCCTAGCTAAAGGGCCCATCTTCCAACATCACGTTGGCACTGCCCAGTTTGTGAATGTCCATTTGGTTTTCTTGGCAAAATAGTGGGATTGCATCACCATTTCCTTTTTCAGTGGATTAGTTTTAGTCTGACTCCTGAAATAAATATGCAAATGAATATCTGCTTTGCGGCCCTTACAATGGTTTTTGTTACTGAAGCATTCCCAAAGAAAAAGACAATGGAGTTGGGTTATATTTTGTCATATAAATTATTTTATGGTAAATGAACTACTGTATCAGTCAATTATGCTAACTTCTTTTTAATAGGATATGAAGGATCAAATGTCAAATACTTCTGTTCAAGCACTGGCTGATAAGAAAAACAGGCAGGTCAGTATTGATACTGGATTACCTTGCATCTTGGATGCCAATTTGGTCAGTTGTGACTAGAGTGTTTGTATTAGGTGTTTAGTTATAACATTAGCCACTCACCTAAAAGGGAAGTTCCCTTAGTTCAGGAAGTATACCAGAGTTTGTTCATGCTTTCCCCCTAAATTAATGGAAAGGATAGAATTATTATTATTGTTATGCTCACATTGATAATCTATCAGAAAGTGAATGGGATGCTGGAGACAGAAACCACAAATTTCCAAATATAGACGCAGCTTTGGTGGAAGATGAGTTTGTGTGGGGAAGCAACACCTTTGTCTTGCTATGGAGAAGAGATGCTGCTAAGCCAGTCAGTTCCCTGAGCCCCTCCTGGACATGTTTAGAGCTCAAGGCTGGTTGGATTTCAAGTGAACAGACAACTACTTGTGTGCCCTTTAAAGGGCACACAAGATTGTTCTTAAGTATTGCCTGTACATGTTAAACTGTGCAGACACAAGCTTTTCTGAAAATTAATAGCTAAATCTTGCAGGTTCACATTGTTCTGGGTCTGACATAGCTGTGAAAAAACAAAAGTTAAGATCTAAATGTAGATTAAAATAAGCAGAGCTTTCTTTTTGGTTATTTGTCATCATCATAGTTCAGTTTCTCTTTAACTACTTAGTTTCAAACTAGTACAATTTTTTTCTGTTGCCCCTGTTCCTTTTATATAGGAAGAAGGAGATTGTTCCTTAATAACTTGCTTGAAAACTGAGCTGCAGCAGCAGCATTGAAAATAGCAAATTACTGAGTCTTAAAAATCTGATTTTGGAAATGTGATGAGATCAGTCTGAGTCATGAGATTTATATGTTGTATTTGTCCATTTGCTTTACAGTTCTTGCATGCCGTCATAATCAAGTATACATTCTGGAGGTTTCTGAATTAAAAAAACATACAATCAAAGTAGCTAATAAACAATTTACAATAACAGTGGGTTTGTTTATTTGTTTGATTACAGCATTAATAGTCCACCCCCCTTAGTAGAGCTGAATGGAATACAACAGTCAAACAACAACAAAACACCCTACACAATTGGGGAATGATTAAAAAGTGACAGTAAACCAGCAAACCGCACTGCCCACTGATACCCAGTGCTGATAGTCAAGCCAAAATTTCTGTTAAACAATGTTGTTTTAATGGCTTTCTAAAAGAAAGCTAGGTGAGTGCCAACTAAGTATTTTCTGGAAAGTGTTATTCCAAAGGAAAGGGACTGCACAGAGAAATATTGTTTCTGTTTCCCCAGACTCTCCTCCCTCCCCCACCCCAATTTCTTAGATGGGGAGAATGTTAAAAATCCCTTCTTGGAATAAGTGGATGATATTCCTTGAAGGAGAAACTCCTATAGATACCAAAGAGGTATATTATGTTTTATGTTATGCTTCATGTTATTAAAAGCAGCACTTTGAATTGTATCAAGAAGCCAATTGAAAGCCAGCACAGTTCTGTTATACAGCTATAGTAGGTATTACTCTCACTTGCCAGTATGTGGATCACCATCTTTTGCACCAGTTGCAGATTATAGATACTATTCAAAAGCATCCCCATTAAAACTTGTTGCAGTATAACCTAGAGATGGTGAGAGCATGAATTACTTTCACCAAGACCTCTCACTTCAGATTGGACTGCAACCAGCGCATCAGTCAAAGCTGAACAAAGATCCCCTCACTTTAGTCTCTTCCTGCAAATCCAGCAGTAGCTGTGAATTCAGGAGAACCCTCAAATACCACATCCGCTGCTTCAAGCAAGTATCAGCCCATCTAAAATCAAACCAGAAGATGACAAAACAGCATCTACATCTTGCAAGGGTTCCATTTCAATAACATGCAATAACTGACCATGTATTTCCTATTCTTATGCAGGTGCTTCTGGGAGAAAGTAGAACTCACAGCTGGAGCTCCAGGGCAGATAAATACAGCCGCTTGGATCGAGAACTGCAGTCTGCAAATTCACACTTCATTGAAGATCAGCAAGCACAGCAGCAGGTAGTCTGGATCTGTCTGTGCAAAGATTCCAACTAGCCACTAATAGAATGGGATTTCTAGATGAGGCTTTCACCCACAAATCTCACAGACTCTTAATATAATAGGTGAGATTCATATGCAACCTCAGGATACATTCACATTTGTATTTCAGATTGGGGGATTCAGGAGGCGACAGTGAGCATCCTGCCTCCAAGGTGATGAGCATTTCTTTCTCAAAGAGTGTCTGGGAGTAGCCAATTGTATATTCATCCCACATACACAACCCGACACAGTACCCAAATGAAGAACAAGGGAAATCCAGGGACACGCATATATTTGGTATCGATAGCAAGTATGAATGAACCTTTTCTACTTTGTACTAAGACCCAGAAATCAGGATGCTCCTCTCCCACACATAAATACACATTCTCAGAGTTAAAGATACTCATGAATCAGACTTTGAGCCAAGGAAGCTCCTTCTCTAAATGTTGGCACATCATTTTCCAGTTCATCAATAACTGATACCCACTTAAATCAAAAAGTATTATTGAGAGTCTAGCTAGAGAAATCATCGTTGAAGGAATTCATACACATGGTTGAAGGAATTCCTTTTCAGATCTGGGCAGACATGTAAGGTGGAATTTTTTTCTTTAGGAAAAAAAGAAGAGTTTCAGAGAAGGAATTTATGGATAACTTTTGTTTTAATGGCAAGATGAACAAAGCCATTTCTGGATCTCAAGAAGCTAAAGCATTTTGCAGTCTGTAGTCAATGGTCTTTTCAATGCATAATTTGAACTATAGAAGTCTTTCATCTCTTCCTGTCCCCTCATCCAACTCTATTCTGCGTTCCAGTTAATCATTGATCAGCAAGATGAACAATTGGAGCTGGTTTCTGGCAGTATTGGAGTACTAAAGAATATGTCCCAACGCATTGGAGGGGAATTGGATGAACAAGCTGTGTGAGTATTAAGCAAATTGGATCTCTGGGCATAATATAAACTTATTATTAGTAGCCTTCTTGGCAGCTAAATCTACTATATTGACTTCTTCATGAACAATCATCCCTAGGATGTGTGTGAGTCAGAAAGAAAGTTATTGAGTATGTGCATGATAGTATCTTTGGTGCAATTTATAAATATTATTTTTTCACCCAGCAGCAAAAATAATTGGCCTAGCTTAGCTTGGCTTGGTTTGGTTTTGCTTGGTTCAACAATGGTTGAAGGGGTGAAATGGAGTTTGAGCTAAAAAATATTGCCTCAGAAATGGTTAGCTTCCTTAATCTAAAATGGAATGCTACATTCTTCCTGGAAATACTAAATATTTAATCTCATTTACTTTGTGGGTTTATGAAATGGAAACACCAGCATGCATTCTCATCTGTACAAACCAAAAAATAAAAGCAAAGTCGTTTTGGCTTAACTTTCATCATTAGAAATAAAATGAATAAATGAAAAAGGGAAAATTGTGGGGAAGGTAATGACTGAAAGAGAGAAAAGAGCTACAATCAAGCCTCATGAGGAAGTAGACTCCAAGACTCTTCCAAATTATATCTACTTCTCTGTTAGGTAAAACTTTTTGTAACAAATTCTTGCCTAACTTTTCTTATGTGAAATTTTCAACGCATAGGGCATTGAAGGAACCTTAGAGTCAGTCCATGTTTATGCTGCTATATCAGTAACAGTTATTACACAGGAACAGTGTTAGGCGATGCTATAAAATGCTAGTGAAGAAACAACAATCATCCAGAGCATAATCAATGCCCTGTTCCTATGCTTGCAGCATGTTGGACGACTTCTCTCATGAAGTGGACAGCACCCAGTCCCGACTAGATAATGTTATGAAGAAACTTGCAAAAGTATCCCATATGACTAGTGGTAAGTAGCCTGAAATCTAACAAAAATGTAACAAAGTGTCAATTTTTTTCCTCATGAAAGCAAGACAGTCTTCAGCAGCTGTAGTCTCTACATTAGTAGACTGTTTCAGATCTCTTGTTTCAGACCTGTTAGGTCTGCACTGTTTGAGAAAACAAAAGTGCAAATTTTTAAAAAAGAAGATAGAAAATTAAAATAATAAAAAAGAGATTATATTGGCATATGACACTTTTGCAGAGCAATGGAAGAACTGTATGTCTTTCAGAGCACAGGGATTCAAGGTTTAGGTGGTTCAACCCTTGCCTATTGACTTTAGATTTATTCTTAATATCTATTAGAAGTTTTTAGGTTTTGTTGATAGTGTTTTTTATTGTTTTTAATGTGTTGACAGCTGCCCAGTTGCATCTGTGAGATGGGTGGCCATATGAAATATGTAATAAACAAAGTACAATTAATAGAATTAATTGTACAGAAAACGCTTGGGGGAGGGTCCCCGTTTGTTTGTTAAATTTTTTATCAAAATTTTTATTGGGGTTGGGTATAGAATCCAAACCGGGCTTGGGGGACAGCCCAGGGGGTTTGGAATCGGCCAGGCTGGTACACACACCTGGGAGGGCCCAGAGGTATTTAGATCCCTTCCAATCGGGCTTCAGGCCCGGGCATAGTACTGAAACAGCATTGGTCGCATTGGTTGATGATCTCTGGAGGGCCCGTGACAGAGGTTATTCCTCTGTCCTGGTCCTATTAGATCTCTCGGGAGCTTTTGATACTATCGACCATAGTATCTTATTGCAGTGGCTGGAGAGGTTGGGAATTGGAGGTACCGTCTTGCGGTGGTTCTCCTCCTTCCTCTCTGACCGCTTGCAATTTGTGTTGACGGGGGGGGAAAGGTCCACCCCTAGGCCCCTCATCTGTGGGGTGCCTCAGGGGTCAGTCCTCTCCCCTCTCTTGTTCAACATTTATGTGAAGCCACTGGGGGAGATCATCTGTGGTTTTGGAATAAAATGTCATCTTGATGCGGATGACACTCAGCTTTACATCTCTACCCCAAACCATCCCAACGATGCTGTGGAGGTTATGTCCCGGTGCCTGGAGGTCATGCAGAATTGGATGGATGAGAACAGGCTTCGACTCAACCCTTCCAAGACTGAGTGGCTGTGGTTTTCGGCGTCCCGATATAGTCAGCTGACTCCATCGCTGGCTATTGGGGGTGAGATTTTAGCCCCCACAGAGAGGGCTCGCAATCTAGGCGTCCTCCTGGATGTACGGCTGTCATTAGATCATCATATTACAGCCATCTCCAGGGGGGCTTTTCATCAGGTTCGCCTGATGCGCCAGTTGCGGCCCTTTCTCGATCGGGACGCCTTACGCACGGTCACTCATGCCCTGGTCACCTCCCGCCTGGATTATTGTAACGCCTTCTACATGGGGCTCCCCTAGGGGA
The DNA here is from genome assembly GCA_023653725.1 of Bungarus multicinctus. Lineage (NCBI taxonomy): Eukaryota > Metazoa > Chordata > Lepidosauria > Squamata > Elapidae > Bungarus > Bungarus multicinctus. The sequence goes on along the minus strand of CM042842.1, from coordinate 30,322,364 downwards.
ACACCCGGAGGTTGCAACTGGTACAAAATGCGGCCGCGCGGGTGGTTATGGGGGCGTCTAAAAGCTCTCATGTGACGCCTCTCCCGCGCGAGCTGCATTGGTTGCTGGTGGCCTTCTGGGTGCACTTTAAGGTTCTGGTTTTGACCTTTAAAGCGCTCCATGGCATCGGACCAGGCTATCTGCAAGACCGCGTTCTGCCGGTAATCTCCCACCGACCTGTGCGCTCCCACAGGGAGGGCCTCCTTCGGGTCCTGACGGCCTCTATGTGCCGCCTGGTGACCCCGAGGAACAGGGCCTTCTCGGTGGGGGCACCCGCTCTCTGGAATGGGCTCCCCCCTGAGTTGAGAACGACCACCGACCTGAGGGTGTTCAGGCGTGATTTGAAGACCTGGCTCTTTGAGCAGGCTGGCCTCGGCTGATCTTAAATTAATTTTAATGGGGTTTAAGTAATGAATTTTAAGGTTGGGATTTTAGATTCGGTAGCAGCCCTTATTTAATTCTATTTTAACTTTTGTATATGTGTTGTTTTAGTAGGCTGTGCACCGCCCTGAATCCTTCGGGAGAAGGGCGGTATATAACTTGAATAAAATAAATAAATAAAATAAATAAAATGCTGGTAAAAAAAGTAACATGCTGTCATTGATTCAGGGAATTGATATATCAAGGAGTGAGTGGCTTGTGGTGCATACCATATTGGTTGATGTGTCCCAATTGTTCTATAAAAGGTTTCCCTTAACACCATGGTTTTTCTTATTGCTGTCTGCCCCCAGCTCCCCCCTATCTCTGACTTAACTCTAGCATTGTTCTCAGTGAAAACAGCTAGCATCTCTTGAAAGCATACAGCTAATTTCTCTTCCTCTTGATTTTGTTTTTACTGGCAGATCGAAGACAATGGTGTGCAATTATCATCCTCCTTGTTATCCTTGTGGTGGTGCTTATTCTGTTTTTTGTGCTGTGATAATTTGGGGCTCGGATTCTTTTATGGACTCCTTTTGTGCAAACATCTTAGCACTGTTCCTGTCCACCAGAGAAAACTGTTATGGAACACACCTAGGAGATTTTGATCCTGTGTTCTGCTGTGGATGGCTATCAGTGACATAACTCTCTGTCCGTTCTTCTTCTCATGATCCTCATTATCTTGCTCAAGGAAGAAATGGACCATTCATACACACAAATATTGCTTACACTGGAAGTTGTTCCCCTGGGCTGAAACTTTGGACTCTGCCAATGCTCTACTATGGGTCAGGTGGTTTAGACTGGAAGAAACCACTGTATGATCATTTCCATCGTGTCTCAGATATGAGCCACCAGATGCCTTTATTTGCCTATCATAACAGGACTCTTGTTAAAAACAAGCATACGTATATGTGTGGATTCACACACAAGCAGATCTTGCAGAAATTATTCCATCGCCCACAAGATTCCTTTCACAGGTCTTTTACACAGCCAAGCCTGCCAAATAATCATTGATCTTGAAAGGAGGAAAACGGCCAGTAACAGCTGCCACTGAATTCATACTGTGAATATTTGTTTTCCTCCAGAACAGAATTGTGCACTTGAAAATGTCCAGGGTATGTAGTTCTGTACCCACTGTTGCAAGGCCTAACTAATGTTAAATAGAACAATAGAATGCTACATAGAGAAAGTTGCAGGCCTGAATCTAAACTAAAGTCAGTCTCAGTACTCCTGAAAGTAGGTGGAATGGCAAATAGAGTCATAGCAAGTCTGGGCATTGGACTGGAATTCAGTTTTGCTTCAGGGAAGCAGACTAGCCCTAGCAAGCTAATATAGGCCATAAGTAAAATATGTGCATGTTTGTGTTGTACATCAGCCAGCTGTAGTAAATCTACTTTTCAGACTTGTAATCTCAGTTTTACTGCAATGTAGACAAAGTCAGCAGACATACTGTGGTTGCTAAAATCTTGTGATTTTGTGGCTTTGATTACCAGTTTTCTGAAAAAAGAAGCTTATATTTGAGTTCTGCTAATTTAAGAGATGCTTCTGCTGGAGAGATGTCAAGATATAAATGCAGGAATGAGGGGAAGTGGCAATCTGCCTTTTCCTTCTGTCTTGGACTCCCCAAGATGCACGGGCACTCAAGGAAACAAAATTGCACAACTCCTTTAATGTTTTCAGAACTTAAAAGTGCGTTAGCAAAATGCACTCCAAAAGAATATGGAAGCATTCCAGTCCTTTTATGATAAAATATTTTTGCCATTATTTTACTATTTTGATAGTTTGGTGGAATTAACTGCAAACTCATAGATAGGCTCAATGATTGCTCCTGGATCTTACACCTGCACATTTCCCCACTAAGGCCTGGCAACAGAGGAAGCTCCCATTTCCCTTGATTCCAAAGGTGGTTTACTTGAAGTCTACAAGATAATCACTTTCTTTCTAAAATGTACCTGGTATGAAATTTTGGGATGTTCCGTTCAGACATCATGGTGACAGAAAAGGGGATATTTTGGACTGTAATGTGTATTTGCTAATTTTGTACTTATTCTGCTGGGAGTAGAGATTTTGGATTCCCACCAAAGTTTCTTTAAGCATTAATATCTCATTTGGACTTCTTTGCCATTAAGAAGGCCATGAAGGGCCAGCACAATGATTTGCTGTCAAAAGCTCAGTATCATTTGCACCCAGTTCCCTACCACCAATGAGATTCAGATATTGCATTTCTGTTATTACGTCTGTAAAATCTTAATTATCTGAAGATTTTTATCAGAGCACATACAGCCTTGTAGGCTCTTGTTTTTCTGTTCTGATCTGTTGTTGTGTTAGGCTAATTAGGAAGGGTTGTACGATGTTTTGCTGATTATGTTTCTAACAGAACTTCAGTATTGCGATTGCTAAACTGACTTTGGGTGGGGATGCGTGGATTGAAAATATGTTTCTTCCAGCATGTGAGTGGGAGAGGTGTCTGATCTCCTATGTATTTCACAATATGAAAGCCTTCAAATCATGATGTACGTTGGTCTTCAGCATTGTAGGCCTTGTTTTCCATCTCTTATTGACCTGCTGTTCAAAAGCATGTGAAAAGTGCAGCATCTGTGAAGTTTAGTTAATGTCCATATTCTGATGAGATAATGGGGCTAATCTCAGAGTAGCTGCCTCGTCTTCTCTGCTCCTAGAAAATGATTAGTAAAAACAAAACATTCTGAGCAGAGAACTTAAATCATTCTTTCTCAACTTTTATCAGTTTTCAGATATGAATTCAATTCCTAGAATTCAAGTTCATTGGGGAGTTTTGGGAGAAAGTCCATATGTCTTCAGATTGCTAATGTTGAAAAGCATTGTTTTAATCTCTAGCCAGATGAGATAGCATTTATAGCTTGAAAAAAAAATTTTGAAAGCCAATTGAGACATTTAAATGCAAATTTCTCTTATTAATAGAGAAATAAAATCAAAGAGTATCTATGATACTGTTCAATGCTCTGTATGCTCCAGAATCTTTTGGGAGCATGTTGAAAGAGTATACTATAGCTGGATACCAAAATCCAAATTAAGTGATGGCAACAGTTGAAAAAAATCCCCCTTCATTGCCAGCTGAGAATCATATGGATTTTTGTAGGACCAAAATAGCACACCTATTGTCAGGCTTCCCTAACAGCCATGAAGTTTTCTCATTTAAGGAAACTCTTTAGAGAGAGCTTCCTAAAGAAGGAAATCTGAGATTTTATTTATTTGCCATAATTTCCCCTTCACTCACGTAATTTTAGTTCCTTACTCTGTGTTGCAGTAAACCTGTCTGGAAAATGATGCTTTTAGACTTGATCTCTTGTCTAAGGGATTGGGTGTAAAATCCAGGAGTACTTTCTTAACCATTACTTAAAGATGTACAGCTAATCCTTGACTTACAGCCACAATTGGGACCAGAATTTAGGTTGTTAGCCATTGCGACCATAAGTCGACACACCACTGACTCGAGTTTTTCCCCAATGGAAAAACACTGGAAATTGGCAAAAAAACAAAAACAAACCATAAACCATTGCAAATTGTGGTCACATGACCATGGCACTCTGCAACTGGTGGTAAATGTGAACCAGTTGCCAAATGTCCAAAATGTGGTCATGTGACCACAGGGAGGCATCGCGCCATTTCATGATGGCCTGAAATTCTTGACAAGTTGTGAGACATCTTTTCCAAGGCCATTGTAACCTTGAACGGTCGTTACATGACCAGCCATATGTCGAGGACTAAATCTGTGTGTTTACACGCTCGCTTTTAGTCAGTATAAGAATCGAACCTGGTTCAAAACTCTGTCTTTAACATTCTGCAGCATGTGTCATCAGAATATCTTAATGCTTTTTTGGGGTGGGGAAACCTGTAATGCGTAAGCTCTTAATATTTCCAGTGGAGTGCTGACACTCCATCATTCTGCAAAGCTGTGCTTGTGTGAATTATGTGGGTTTTGACTTGAAATCTTGCTTGTACTTAATCTCTCTTCTTCCCCACTCCCTTACAATTCTCTGAAAGGGAAAGCATTGAGCTAACAAAAGTCTCAGTGAATGTCCTCCTTTGAATGGCTACGCTACCTTTTCAGTATCGCCATAACAAAGGATATCTTTGTACAGCTGGACAATTCTGGCGGTGGCTGCTACTTCAGAACAAGCTGGGTTTTTGTTTTGAACTAAATTCCACGAAACGACTATTTTGAGATACGAGACTAGAAGTGCTGCCTTGAGGAACAAAAAGAAGCGTTTTCACCCCATGCCACTTCTACAGGCGGACAAAGCTTCCTTGCTCCAGGTGCTTCCAGGCAGGGGATGCAAACTGATCATCCAGTCTAAAAGATGACAGTATACATGGACCCACTCCGAAGAAAGCGATTGTTTTAATTTTCTATGTTTGGAGTTGAACAATGGATTCTACAGGGGAAAAAGACAATGTGCTTCAGAAAGAAGTACTCATTTCCAGGTTGTGTGCCAGGTCATTTAAAGATAACTTGCAATAAGCACTACTAAAATTGGAAGAATGACATCATTCCAGGCTTTGTGTGTGCTGGCCTCTTTCATATTAACTCCCTAGTGACAGATTTTGCAGGATTTTTACTCCAGGTGTGATTGCATCGTTCAGCCCTTTTCACTGCAGAGATGCTGCAGACTATTTGCAAAGGTAGCTGCCATCTTCATACCTGTTGAAGGATCTGCTAGGGAAATGCCCTTTTCTATTAAAAATAAGTCATATGAGTGGCCTCTAATCCTGAAAGGGTGACTGCTTGATAGCTTAAACATGTGAATCCTTAAAGAGTTATATCATGCAATAGAACTTAGGGACAAGCGGGAACATCCCAACAGCTTAATGAAGTATGTTCGTGCCAGTTTTCCAAAAATGGTATGGCACATTTGGTGTATTAACTTGTATTAAGCAGTCACTAGATGGGCAGTTGCTTATTTATATTGTAGTTTTCCATCCTCCCCTTCCCATGCTCTCATTCATTTAGAACATTACACCATTGTTTCGTTTACTTTATATGTCAAAGGACTCTACTAGCAGTAGTAGACAGCAGCTGCTCATTCTTGTGTGCAAGGCCTTTATGTGATATTCTTGATTATAACAAGAAGCTTGTTCCTAGTGCTATAAGGTTGAATTGTGACTATGGGGTTCTTTTGCAAGGTGAAAGGTGTACAAAGCTGCTTAAACATATTTATTACTCTCCTTTTGTTTGGCTTAAATTGGTAATTATGGAAAGCAAATTCATTACTGCCTTTGAGGATCCCACAGAGGAGAGCAGACTTTCCTTCTCATTCAGTTGGATTCAAGAAAAATTGACCAGATGCCAGGAACAGCTATAGAAGTGATGGGGATGTCTTTTCTCTCAGTTGCCATGTGCTAGGTGTCTCTCCACCTGGCTGGAGAGGAAATGTAAATAGAGCAGAGAAAAGATCTCATGAAATGTTCAAGAATTGTTGACACGTGTGATTCCCTCAGTTTGCCATATGGGAAACAGAGACCTGACAAAATTGCCTTAAGAGCTGGTGAAGCACAGCAGGTAAAAAGTTTGAAATGCCAGTTTGTCAAGTGTGCAATCATGTAAGGGTTGCGAGCTGCCCCTAAAAGTAAAAGTCAAGATTGAGTTCATTTGCCATTGTCTTCTTCCAAGATGTTTTCAACCATTCAGATTGTCCTGGCATTTCTTCCCATCCAAGTATTAACAAGTTTTTCCTTGGGGGGGGGGGGGGAAATAGGTCAAGGGTGACAAGGGTAATACTACTTGTATAAGAGGCTGTCAGCGAAAGAAGCCACCCCTTTCTTTTATATACATACACCTCCCTGACAAAAATCAGAGTTCGGTGGGACCTCAAAAAGTTACCCAGATTGACCTCATGCTTAGCGCAAGATATATTAAAAACATTTTGAACAGATAGCTGTCTAGGTTCTGAATACCTCTAGTGAATAGCATATCACTTCGTTAGGCACTCTGTTCTACTGATTGGTCACTCTTAGTATCAGGAAATTCTTCCTAAATGTCTTAATCTGAATCCTCTGTTGTTCGAGCACATTAGGTCATACCCTCCCCACTAGGGTGTTAGGAGAATAAGCCCCTGCTTCTGTTTGATAATCATTTATATAACCCTAACACATTTATTGCATCTCTTTGCAGCTCCTTCATTTTGGGGGAATTGGTTTTAGGTCGTTCACCATCTTCACAGCCTTCCTCTAAAACTTGCTCTAATTTGTCCATGTCCTTTTACACTGCAGTGCGCAGACCTGGACTTAGTATTCCAAATTGGGCCTGGTTAAAGAGGAGAAGAAAGAGACGTTTGACATGGCTGTGCTCCTTTTCGTACAGGTAGTCTTTGACTTGTGATCACAATTGGGACTGGAATTTCTCCAGGTTTCCTGGACGTCTCAAAGATGATAGTTAGCTATCCTGAGATCTCCTACACTACTTTCTTGATGAACTCAGATGGAAGGTGGGTCGGATTCATCTAATTTAAACTAGTGAAGTTTTTTTTTTTCCCATCTAATCAGAATTGAAGCTCCTTTCTTTCACAAGTGACACACTGATGGCCAGCTGGGATTTTGTTTCGTGAGAGAAGACCAATGTAAAATGCAAGATAAGATATTCTGCTTTCTCATTATCACTCACTTCTAGTTCACCCCATTGACTTTACAAAAATCTATAGCCTGAATGCCTTTTGTTTCTGAGCATCTGAAAATGTCTGTTACTTTTGTCAGTGGCATTTCTCGCAAGCTTAGCTTAGATTCAATTTTAGCTTTTCTGGCTTAATCCCTGTAGTTTGTGTCTGTTCCTTTATGCAATTGCCTTATATCCTCCTTAGGTTACATGTCCCTCTTCTAACTTTCCTATACAAATCCCTTTTTCTTTCAGCATGTCAGAAAACTGTTATGTGACCTGACTGGTTTTCCACTTTTCCTTCTGGTAGGAATTGTGCATGATTGCATTTTCCATAGCTTATTTTTCAGAATTTCCCATCTTTTCTGGACACTTCTCTTTCAGGATTTCCAGCCATTGAGTCTGACCCACCTTCCATCTGAGTTCATCAAAATCTGTTTTTCTGAAATCCAATACACGGAACTGACTTTACCACTCCTTCCCTTGTAATTGTGAAACTCAATGAAACATTCTTCCAAAGTTTCAGTTACTTTTCTTCCTGTTGGTTACATGCATGAATACATACATTTATTTTTAATTTTTGATGCCATCAAATTCCAACTCTGTTTTTTGTTTTCACAATGAGATTGTTGCCAAAACGAGGATAGGAATTTGTTGGACGTGATTCATGATGGATTTTTAGCAGATATCAAGTCCACCTGAAATCTATCATTTCTATGCCTCATTGAAAAATTGATCAACTGGCTCAGAAAACCTTTATCCATATCTTCTGGCTTTCTATCTGGATAGTTTAAATAAGCTATTCATTTGTAATTTTTACAACCCACCTCAATCCAAAGACATTGGGTTGAAACAGCATACAAATATAACTCAACCCCACTGGCCACAAAAAAACCACCAATGAATCAACTTAAAAGGCTCAGTGAAAAAATTCTGGCATGGCAGTTCTTGAACTAGCCTGTTGCCATGCTATTTAAAGCTTTGTAAGTTGTATTCAGCCCTTTTATTTGGGCCCAAAGCTGATTGGTAACCAAACCAGTAACTTCAAAAGGAGCAATGTTGCCAGCAATCTCATCACTCTGTTCTGGACCAATTAAATATCTGGCCTAAGGTTTTATAGGGTTAATTTGGTTTTAATGGGTTTTAATCTTTATATTCTTGATTGAATTTTATTTGGAGCCACTATATTTAATCTTTTTAATTGTTTTTTAAATATTGTATTTATATCATTTTTTAACTTCGGCTGTACACCGCTCCGAGTCCCAGTAGGGAGAGGGGCGATATAGAAAACTAATAAAATAAAACTAAATAAATAAATAAGATACATTCAAAAATTGTTCCACGTACAGTATGCAATAATAATGCAACTAAGTTGTGATGAAAGTATGAATTACCACTGTCGAAGGTCAAAATTGGCACACCAATCAAAGCTTAGCAAAGGGCACTCAGGCCACAAGCTTAACTCATGTTTAACTCATATATAGTACTCTTTGCTTTTTCTTATTCAAACATTCTCAACAGGATTTCTATATTTTGGTTCATGGATTTCTGTGCTTCCTATGTATTGAACCTGTTCCTTTTGAATAAGTTGTCTTTTTCCAGATTCTTCCAATCACGTGACATCCCATCAAGTTTCACCATTCCATACTGGCTTCACATTTGTAGTTTCCTTCCAATTTCTAAGTCTCTTGCTCTAGGCTTAGACTTTTTCCTTTCTCTCCTGTGGTTGTTGGCCATGGATGTAACAGTATAGTAGCTTCTGGGCTGCTTCCATTCTCTTCCATTTGCTGTTCCTTAACACCCATATGGTGCCTATTCAATACATCCTTGTCAGTCTTTATGAGATGAAACCTGATCTTGTCAGAAGTCCGTGATCTAATAGCCCCATCTGTGGTCATGGAACCCAAACTCTTCTCAACCATTCTACCTATGTAGCCAGTTGTTCAAACCAAGATCCTGTTTTTCTTTTCACATCTTGATCTTCAACTGGAGGAATTCACAAAGACACTATCTGCTCCCAGTCTTTCTTCTTAAAATGCCCATAAAATCATAGCCTCTGGAAATTGATACCTGCTGGAGTCAGTTTATCCCCCACCCCAAGGATCATAAAAAAGGGATAGTTATCCGTGGCTTGAGTTTCACCAGCCTATCGCATCATGAATACAGGCACTTGGAAGACAATACACATCAGCCTGAGCTATCTTAAATTCCTTGTAAAGAAGTTAGCTAAAATTTGGGGACTGAAATCTTCCTTCCTCCCTTTCAAATTGATATGTTTGTGATCGCATTGCGATCCCCCGCTGCATGCTCTTTGCTGGAAGTATTATAGACCACACTGTTGTATTTATTTGTTATATGGCAAGCTAATCAGGTACAGTATGCTGATTATGGCTTTGATGGTGCAACTTGCAGCATGTGTTGACTCGCATATGTTAGCTTGAATTTGCTTTACCACACAGGGAACACATTTGTTCTTTTAATTTCTACTTCAGATTCACCCAAAAGAAATTGATTTGTCCGCTTTATATTCTAAATTTCTTAGTAGTGAATTCAAACACTGGCAGAAGAAACATTTGCAGAGTTAAACTGTAGCCAACATTTCCAGTGGGAAAAACTGGGTGAGAGATAATTGCACACAGCCTGGTTATCTTTGATGGAAGACAGGGAATACAGTGTAGTTTCACCTGATTTTTTTAGGTGAAATCATCCTGACCCGAAGGCAAAGAAGCTGCTCCATAAATAGCACAATTCTGAAAGGTGAAACCCTGATTCCTAGTCTGCCTGCGTAGTAGGGTCATGGCTATATTAAAACCAAAAAGATGTTGCTCCAGCATTTAAATGATTGATTGACTTCTTGTGAATTCCTGGTAGGCGTGTTGCAGCTGGTTGGAATATATGCTAGGGGCAGGTTTGCTCTTTTCATTTGCTCCAAGCACTTCAGGGGATGGACAATAAATAATAATAAATCCTAACATTGTCACATCATTTCAGAAATTAATATGGTTCTGTATTATTACTTTTAGAGTACTGGCCATCAATTTCATGTTTTAAAAAATATTCTTAAATCCCATGGGATGAGTTTCTGTGCCTCTTCATCATCTAATAGGAATTTGAATCTTCAGTTTACCAGGATTTTATACCATGAAATGGATTCTCTTCAGATCTGGTCCCAAATGCAACTTATGCCAACCAACATCCACTCATTTGACACGAGACGATATATTAGTTACCTGAAAGAATTACAATCCTGAATTCAAGATAGCCACCTGCCCAAAGCAGACAAGAAAAACAATGCAAACAAAAACCGTGGGCAACATTCCACCTTCCCCTTCTTGTCATTTTTGGGTTGTCAGCTACATAGAAAATCAATCCCAGAGGCTTCCCTCACAATCAAAGGTGTGTTTGTAGGACACATTTTTAATGTGTACCCATATACTTGCCAGGAATCCCATTCCGAAAGCATGTACAGCAAAAGCATTACCGATTAAAATTGATTCCTGAAAAATAAAGTACACTGTTATTACATCTGATTTCTTATCTGCACATTTTCTCCATCTGATATACACAAACTGTTGTAATATGCATGGCAGAAATACGGAAAAGAGCTAGGCAGCTGCCCTGCGAAGAGAACATAAAATGGGGAGCAAAAGTGAATGGAGATGAGAAAAGAATAACTGAATTAGGAAGGGGGGAAAGGGGACTGTATTTGTGTCTTACAGAAAGGCTGAACATTCAACATCAAGTCAAAGTCAACCACCCAAAATTCCCAGGCTTTTCGGAAGCAGAGTCTGCATTCATTTGGCCTTCCTGCCCATTTGTCATTTTTCCTCAGGTAGGAATCCCTACCCTCACCATTCACATGTAATTATTTTGTGGTAAAATAACCAAATAAAGCCACCTTTCCCAATGTTCCATTGTATTGTTTTCATTGTTCATTTGTGTTGTTTTGATTTTTAGAGGAGGTGTATTCATTGGGGAGAGCGATGACAAAAAGTTCAGGAACCACTTCTCTAAATGGACCAATCTGGCCTTTGTGCCAGTTCACCATCATCATCCATGGATCTAAACCTTATAAATAATTTCATTTACATATTCACCCTCTTAGCAAATGACAACAAAAAGGTATTTACTAAACTTGTCTAACTAGCAAAAAAAAAAAAAATCTAGGTGCAACATGCAGGGCAATAGTTGGCCATGGCTGATCTCAAAGAAGCATAAGCAACATTAGGTGGGAATGGGCCAACTTGCCACAGCAAACTTGGCAGCAAACTCACTGCGGCCAACTCACCACAGCCAACTTGCAGTGGACGAACTTGCCATGGCCAACTCGCTGCAAGACAACTCATTGCAGGACAATTTAACAATTCTATTTATTTAAAATAAATAAAAATTATTTTATTTTTTGCCATTCACATTTGATTCTGTCTCTCCTTTTCCTTCCTTTTTTAATGATTCTATTCCAACATTTCTTTGATATTAGTGTTAACTCTTGTCCCTCAGCAAGTTGTCCTGCAGCGAGTTGGCCATGGCAAGCTGGCTGCAGCCAATTGTCATAGACCCACATTAGATAGGGTTCCTACTTTGATGCGACACCACCAGGGATTCCAGTCTGTAAAGTAGATTGAAAAACTGAACCAACCCAGCTTGCTGATGGCAGTGGCAATCTGATTCCACATTGTCAAGAGACCTGCGTGACTACAAGTGGAGGACTCTAGAATGTGTGGGGAAATCAAAACAGGTCTATATCACTTTGTGATTAGATTGGGTCACAGGCCAGAAGGCAAAAATCCCCTTTGCTGGCATCACCCATTAGGTGCTTTGCAAATTAGCAAAGTGAGTGGAACTGTTGCTTGGGCTGCTGAATTGTTTCCATAATGCAAATGATATGGCAGGGACCTGTGGAGAAATCTCAAGGGGGACGCCCACCCAGAAACAAAAGAGCCATTGTAAAAAGAGCAACGTTGGAAAGATTGTTATGAGGAGACCAGGCAGGGGGAGTGGGTGAGACGACAGTTTTTGTGGACAGGAAGAAATTATACTGGGGCAAAAATATTTTGAAACTCTTCTGATTACAGACTAATGAGGGGAGGGGGAAGCCTGTGTCTCAAAAGACCCTCAACCATTCATTTTGCAGTTCTTATTTCTTTTTCTGCCTCACATCTCCTAAGTCCCCTGCATGTATGAGCAGCCCGTGCAAAGCATCTGAAGGAGGTGCTTCACAAAAATGCTAAGAGAACAGTGCTTCTCATTGTAAATAAAACAGACCAGTTCTGGAAGGCTCGCATGTCTGGAACTGCGAGCAAAGCCCTCAAGGAGAGCCAGAATTGTCTTCGAAACAGCCAAACAGGTTTTCAAAGGTCGGGGCTGTTTTATTGATTCAGGGAGAACTGCTTCTCTTCTCATACACACAAGTACTCCTCTTTCAAATTACTTGCACAGCCCTAGTCTATATTAACGAAGGTCTGCAAAGTTAAGGCGCTTTTCAAAAAACACTCGTCGCTGCTGAATTTTGGTAATGTGATCTTGGAGCCCTTTGAAGGGCCATGGATGCGAGGTGCAAGGCAACATGAAATCCACTCCACAGGATAACCAGTCTACCCTGAATAGGTGATAAAAGGGAGCCTTACTGTATTTGCATTGATCCAGGGTCTTCCTAGCAAAACCTGGCTTGCTTCTGCTTTTGTTGTTCAACTCCAACAGATCTGAAATGCTAGACAAAGAGGCAAGGCATCTCATTTGAGATGACATGCATTTTCCTCTCTCCCTAGGTGTCCGTATGAGTCAGTCAATCCTCCCCTTTCTATCTGCGCATCCAAGAAGAAAGAGAATTTGACGGGGAGACGGCTGCTGGAGAGCGAGGGAGAAATAACCCACCTTTTGTGAAATTAGCAATCGCTGGAAAGGAAACCGGGTTTAAAGAGCAGTTTGGGATTTGGGATTTTGTTTCTCGCCTTCGCCTTACAATCAAGTCTTTGGACAAGTTATTTAGCTTTTAGCCTGCCAATTTACCTTCTCTGAAGTGGAAATAGGATAGCCAAGTCCACCACAGTAGCCTCTAATACCATCTAAAATGGCAACCCTGCCTCCAGCCCCATTCTTTCTTCAAAGGTAGTTCGAGGGCTTCAGTTCTATGCCCTCCTGAGGGCTTTGCTTGGCAAAAGCCAAATGTCATTCAAGGGAAAAGTGGGAAGCAATTATGTGCCAGTTCACAAGCTCTGCTCCGAGAAGAAAAGCTCCACAAGAAGCCAGAGGCGGTCCTACGCAGAACTTCCCCTCCACGCACTTTGCAGGCAGTCGGTCCAGACACACCGAAGTAATTAGCATTGGAGGAACAAAAGCTAAAGTTACTCGTCCAGGGAACAGGAACCTTACTGGTGGGTTGGGGCGTGGGGGGGGGGAGGGAGGCAGCTGGAAGAGCTAAAGCACAACTGGGGCTGGGCAGGTGGCTTCTTGGCTTGGCTGCCAGCCCAGAATTTTTGGCTGCGTCACAACTCTTCTTTTGTGTTATTGGAAGCCTCTGGCAATTGCAGCAAGATGCTCGCCTGCCGTTGGGCCCTGCTGGGTGATGGAAGAGCTTTGAAAAAAGCCAGCCAAACTAGACAAAGTGGGGGCAAGAAGAGAGAGAAGACGTATGCAAGAAACAGCAGCTCAAATGGTACTGCCGGAGGGGGCGAGGAGAGAGAGAGAGAGAGTGGGGTGGGGGGAAGGGAGGGAAAGAGGGAGAGGACACTATTTAAGGATCTTCCTAGCTAGTGGGGTGAGACTGTAGAAGCCAGAGATCCCCTGCAGGCATTGGGTACAATTCATTCACAAGGGAAGTCATAAAACCATCTCAGAAGCTGTTGCCAAGACAGCGCCACAATCAATGCAAGGGAAGTGTTGCAACAAGTTTCTCCAGAAATGTTGAGGGAAATGGAGAAGATGCAACAACAGGTTCCAACAGGTGACAGGATGTGTAGCATACTTAGCGTTGATTGAGATCTGATCACTTTTTGGGGAACCCTGAAAAGCATTAAATGTACTATAAAATACTATGGACAGAACACAAAATAGGAACCCTTTCTATTTCAATTTCTGCAAATTTTGCTAATGCCCTCATAAGACATATTGCTGAATTGCTGGAATTTGAAAAAGGAAATATATTGTCTGTAGTGTATTCTTAATAAATGCTAAGCAGCTAAAGAACTCTTCTTTCATAGCTGTTGGGGTGCTATTGACTTGAGGTTGTAACATGCTTCAGATGGCCTAGATCTGTGATGGTGAACCTATGGCACGTGTGCTACAGGTGGCACGTAGAGCCATTTGTACGGGCACGTGAGCTCCGGCCAAACTTACCTGCACTGCGCATGTGCGTGCCTCCCAGCTGATTTTCGGCCCGTTTCAGGCCTTTTTCGGAAATACTGGAAGTGACGAAATAGGCCCGTTTTTCAGCCTCCAAAGGCTGCAGAGGCTTCCCTCAAGCCTGCAGGAGGGTGAAAACAGCCTCTCTGGGCTCCCAGAGGCCCTCCAGAGGCTGAAAATGGGCACTTCTGTTATTTCTGGAAGGCCTGTTTTTCAACCTCCCGAGGCTGCAGAGGCTTCCCTTGAGCCTCAAGGAGGCCAAAAAAGGCCTCAAACGGGCCAAAAATCAGCTGGGAGGTGCGCACATGCACAGTGCAGGTAAGGGGGTGGGGGGTGTTGCGTGAGCAGGTTCAGGGGGCGGGGCACATTGCCTTCTGGGTGCTGGCACGCGAACATGCGCACACGAGTGCTGCACAATTTTCGGCATGGGAGCCCAAAAAGGTTAGCCACCATGACCTAGACCTCTTCAGATTGACTACCGGATAGTGGGTATATTTCTCCATTAAAAGAAAAGTATTTTCTTAGGAAAAGAGGTGGTAGCAAATATCAGATGAAAGGCAATTAAATATTATTCTGGTTGGATAGGTAGATATAGTTGACAGAATCTAACAGATTTCAGGAGGAAAAAAAATCTGGCTTTAAAGCACAACCTCTGTATTAGAAACTTTTCTTCTCATTCCAGGAAGTGTCAACAGCTAAGTGTTAGACGTATAGCATAAGATTGTTCCTTCCTTCCTTCTTGATAAAATGAAAAATTACAGGTATACTTATAAATCACACTCTCTATCAAAGAATTCTTCACTATGACCTCTTACTACAGACCATAATATAAATTTCAGGTCAAGCACATGTTTATGCAGTGTTCCTGTTTGCCAGGCCCCAAATTGTGATACCATCAGAATGAAAAGATCCAACAGAGGGAAAGATCATAATTATCAAGAATTCAGTTATGTAGCTGTAGTAGCAGCTCTGATGATCCCATTAATTACCTACTCACCAGTGAAACATTTTGGTGATTTAGACCACTGTCTCTTAGTGTTTATACCAAGTTGCTCAACATTGAGTTCAACAGTAAATTGAACAATTTCACTAATATGCCCATTTTCTATTTATCCCCCTGAGTTATATTGGATAATGACAAAGAATGTGAATCCCTAGTCAACTCATAATAGAGCAAGAGCTATAATATAATTAACAGCATCAGTGCTTGGCTTTTTTATAGCTGTAAGATTAATCACCCCACGCAATTTGAAAATCTGAACTATTTCTACTGACTATAAAAGTTAGAATGAATCTGTAATTTTAAAATAAACATAGAATCTCACTGAACTTGATGAAATCTGCATAAGCAGTAAACCCTTCTGAAAGGACAATCTTGGCAAATTCCAGGTAAATTTACATGCAGGGCTCCTTTCTTTATAACTATTTATTGTTGACTGTTAGAATTGGATAAAATTTGCATAGTTGATGGCTATAGAATAAAGATTGGACATACTCGTCTACAAACAAGAGCTAGGTTTATAGTTTAGGGATGGCTAAAAAAAGGTTAACAAATCCCTCCCTCTAGTGTTTGAAGAATAATTTCTGTCAAGGCCCTGTATGTTTTATTCACCAAACTACAAGGGGAGTGCAGAGCTTTAGAGTTAGGCATGTAAGTTGGTTTTGCGGCAGGAAGCCAAAAAAGGACTTAATGCTCATTCACATCACTTTGTTCTGTAATGGAGGGCGTGCAGCCAGGTTGCGTGACAACCTGGAACTTGAGACAGTCAAACAAATACCAGTAGGAATAAACTTCTAGAAAACAAATTAAGAAAGGCCGTGAATGAATGGACTAGAACAGAAAAGGAAGTTAGGGAAAGGATTGGTGGGAACAGGGTAGTAATAATTTAGGGCTTAAGAGTTGTACTGCTGTGCAGCACTCCCAGAAGAAAATGGGCAGGCTCAGAACTAAACAATAGTTCATTTGTAGTGGATTGATTATGTGCCATCAAGTTGTTGACAACTCTTAGCAACAACACAGATTTTCTCCATGAGGATCTTGAAAGAATCTTTTCTTTCAAGTCTCTCCCACCACTGCAACTGAATCCACCCACCTTGCTTCTGGTCATCCTCTTCTCTTTCCTTCCATCTTTCCCAGCATTGGAGCTTTTCCCAGTCTTTGCATACTGTGTCCAAAAGTGTCTGGATTGCAGTGGATTAAATATCTGAATAAGTATTTATATTGACCCTGATTGTGACTACCCAGAAGCCTTCCAAAAGATCCTGAAGGAGGATATAAACGCCTTTGCAGACAGGTTACCGGCTGGTAAGTATATATGCAAGCAAGCATACGTATATATGTGCATACATAATGCATAACTTGGCCTATATTATCCAAGAATTGAAGGTGCACGGTTCAGAAATACACATACAAGATTTTGGGAGGGGCATTTTAAAGGCAATAGAGATCTGATTTAAAATTCATGCTGTCTGATTTCTTGTATTTATCACTTTTGTAACCTAGCTCCAAATATTATATTTTTCACTAACGAATTAAGAAGTTCTGCAATCCATATTAAAGCTGGGGGAGGACTTTTTAAAGGAGAGAATATACGATGCATATCTCCAGACCCAATTAGACGACTATTATAAAAATGTCTTGTGCGACATGCATATGATGTTCAGAATATCAGCGTGGGTAAGTCCATACATTCCCTTCCCCTTTCTCCCATTGTTACAGGATCACCAAGAGAGATAGAAGTGATCGGTATCTTTCTATGTTGTACAGAGACAGGTCATTGGCTGCTGCTGTGTGAGATCTTTCATAATCAGCACTGTCCTTCTTTGGGTTAGCCAGTCTGGGTAAGAGCCTGTGGCTAGTCTCAAAGGTGCTTTTTTCTTTTTCTTCAAAAGGCAACTGGACTTTTTTTTCCTTGAGGAAGTAAAAACACTCCAGTTTTTGCTAGTAGCTGATTCGTCTGTGGCACTGGTGTTCAAGTTCTGCCGTTAATATTTTTTAGCCAATAGATATGAATCATGTCCTTACCAAGTGCTGTCTAGATTTTCATGTTTTTGACCTGCTGGTCTGCTACAGATGGTCTGCTACAGGGAGTCCTCACTTTATAACCAGTGATTTTACAACCATTTGAAGCTATCATGACTAGGAAAGGGTATGAAGGCCTTCTGTCTAGGAATCGGTTTGATGGCTGTAACCCTCAGGAAGCCAAGCATACCCAATATTTTTTATTTATTTATTTACATTTATATGCTGCCCTTCTCCGGAGACTCAGGGCGGCTTACAGTCTTTAGAGCACCATGCTAAGTGCTCGGCAGTAGCCTTCATTCCATTGTATATGCCTGCTTATTACTAGGGTTTTTGGCCTTCCTTCCTTTTCTTGGCTAATACTGTAGAAAAGGCCATGGTTGAAAGTTCTTATCCCCCTTGGGAAGAATACAGAAATACCTTGGTTTCCTTTAAATTGTGCTGAAGACCATATGATGTAAATTAACCTGATGGGGAAGACACATCCTAGGTGGACATGAAGTAAGCAATGGGCTGAGGCCAAGGCTAAATGGATTAAGCTACCACCTAAAATCATGCCATCCTGTTTTTATATAACCTTACATGATTCATTCACTTCAAAAGTCAGCTATCCCATCATAGATTCAAGCCAAGAATCCATAACTGTTTTTAATAAATAATTTAATCAGATAAATACAGTGAAACAAGGTAGAGAGGCTTTCCAGTGTTGTCAAAAGCAGCCCATGGTTGTGGGTCAGGGCTGAATACAGATAGTCATCAAAAACAGAAGCCTCTCCTGTCACAATCATATTTTGGGTACAAAGCTCATAAGATAACCTGGTCTTTGCGGCTATAGAGACTAGAAGATGGCTCTAAGAGAGACACAAAAGATGATCAGTGGTGATAAACCTGGCTGTGAACTACCATTTTTAGATTGCAACTAGAAATTGATTAACCAAATATTCCTACAAACAACCAAAACAAAGATCATTTCATCTTGTGAACTCCATGTGCATTCTACAATGGTACATTCCAGGCCCAGGATTACCACTTCATGAGAAACAAGTTTTGAAAAGAACTGAACATGAGAGATACAGGAATATGAAGTTCAGACTGACTTGTAAAACTGCAAACTAGAGAATTTCTCTGGTAGAAACTGAGAAAACTTTCTCCAAAGATTAAGTTCAATATTTTTAAGAAGCTATGGGAATCTGTAAACATCAGGAATTCTCAGCTCTGGCCTGCTGAAAGAGCAAAAACTCCAAAGTCAAATAGCTTCACTGCAAACATAAAACACCTAAATAGAATGATTAGGCAGAATTATCTTCTAATACTGTGGCATGAGTGAGTTTGGCCATATATATAGTAGCACATAAACTGATCCAGAATGGATATTTTTGTGGGTGCCTGTAAAGACTCTTAAGGTTTGTAAAGGAACTGTAGATTTTCTGGTAAAGAGATCTAACTTCTTTAAAGACTCCCAAATCATAGAATATTTCCTTGTAAATAAAGGGTGTGGAGGGGGAGAGATAAGATTTCCACAACAGGGATCACTTAATGCTTTAGTATCTCTCCAATGCAGTAAACAACCTCTGCATTTCTAGAAAAAGTATTAGCTTGAATGTTTTAAAAAAAGTTTTTTATGAACAAACCCAACTTGTTATGGGTACTTTAATACAAATTAAAGAATTTAAGATGATCCAGCATCCTCCAATTTTTAGATAAAAATGTTTGTGGGGATGTTGCTGGTCAAAAGATAAGTCATTATCCACAAATTGTTACCTGATGACTCCCCCCCCCCCAATTATTTGTACAGGGAGGTGCCAGGTAACTAATTCCTATTCTTTGATGATGGACAAAGTCCACATTGCATGACTAATCTTTGCATAAATATTCAATAGATACCAACTTCCATTACAGAATAACCCACGGGGTTGATTTGTGCCTCCATCCACATCCAAGTCATAAAAACACTGAGACAAGGATGCAAACTCCAAGTCTCAAGTCGGCTTAATAAGCACCAGAACTGCTTTGCCCTGTTCACAAGGCAAAGCTGCCCATTCAGGCTTCCCTTGCAAGGACCTCCTCTTCTGCTACTGCCGGACAGGTCTCTGCTTCAGCACTCGAAGGGAGAGTGTTTCTGCCCACAAGAGCAGTTTATTGATCCGGGCTAGGCCCAGTCCAGCAACCTTGGCACCGTTTACTTCAAGTATCTCGTCTCCAACTTCTAGCAGTCCAGCATAGAGTTTAGCTGTACTGGTGTCTGCCATCTCCTGGACATAGATACCTGTTAAAGAGAGAAAATAATGTAAAATTACATTTAGTGTTTTATTGAAATGTCGCCGCTATGGAATGGGGAAAATGTTCCTCCTGCAAAATCAGAAAAGAGTTTGGAGAAAAACTGAGAGACATATAACACTTCTTCACTGAACCTAAGCTTATTAGACCTTCATTAATCATTTAGAACTTGTTATAAAAAGACACAGGTTTCTCTGCTTTGTACAAATCCACTTTTATGCATTTGAGCCTTTTCATTCAAGAATCTGCTGGATTTCTTTGCAACAAGGGCCTTGGTGGTGCAGGCTGTTAATCTTCTAGCACTTAGCTCAATTGCCTGCAATTAGTGCAGGTTCGAATCCCCCCAGGCTCAATGTTGACTCAGCCTTCCATCCTCTCGGGGTAGGTAAAATGAGGACCCAAGATTGTTGGGGGCAATAAACTTTGTAAAAAATGCCGCTTGGGGGGGCCAAAAAGTCCTAGTAATAAGCAGGCATATACAATGGAATGAAGGCTATTGCCAAACACTTAGCATGGTGCTCTAAAGACTGTAAGCCGCCCTGAGTCTCTGGAGAAGGGCGGCATATAAATGTAAATAAATTAAAAACAAAAACAAAAAAACAACACTGCTATGTTTGTGTCAGCATAATCAACTTGTGCCAAAAATCTGGAAGCATGCCAAAACTTTTTGCCATTAAAACCACTTGGATGTTTTTCCATCAAAATCTTTTCTGCCTTCATGCATTTACTGTTGTACTGTGCAATTACTATTACTATTTCTATTGCCACGATGCATTCCACCCTGTGCATTAGAAATTCAACAATAGGAAAAAAATGGAAAAAGTGGTTTCACCATACACTAGAAAATATGTTGGAATAATGTATTGCTTAAAATTAAGCCATTAAATGTGCCTTATTAGCACATTTCAGTTACAAAATTTTAATACTGTATCCTGCAATCGGCCATTTTTATCTACTGGTTCAATGTCTCATCTTATATGAGGTTTTTGAAGAATATAAACCCAGTTTAAAACAAGGGGAACCTGTATAGTTCTGACCAAATATACTGTGTTTTTTTTTCATACTGTTGCCACATTAAATGTGTTTTTGAAAGGCAAAATTTCAAATCCCATTCATGCTAAAAGATCAAATGATGCACACTAACCATAATGCAATGGATTCTATAAACATCAGGCAAAACTGGGATTTACTTATATATATTTCATCTGGAAAACTGTATACTTCTGTATCTTTATTCAGAAATGTTTTTCATTTTACTTTCAAGGTGCCCAGACTTCAATTTGGATTAAAATTCCTAGACGTCTGGAGGTTCCCATTATAGAAGATGGACAGAAATACATACCTTTTAAATAAATAAATAAAAATACTTCTGCAATGATACTTCTGCCTTTTTTAATAATGCAGGATTATATACTGTATTTTAAGTTAGGAATTCAAAAAAGTTTATAACTCTAGATCTAAAATACAGCAGAACATAAAGGAATTATGTTTTGCTCTCTTAACAGGGAAATGTCCAAGTTATTAAAATCAGCTCCACATTTGTCAGGACATCAGTATACATCTTATGTTTTTGTTTGTGCTGAAAGCTATTTTATAGCTAGTTATGGGCAATTTGTAAATGAGGACTCAAGTGTACTAGTGCAAGCAAAAAGAAAAAAAAAACCTACCCAGAAAAGCAGCATAATGACTATGAAAAATATCATCTAAATCCATTTGTTAAATCTAGTTATTAGTTACTCAAGGCTTCCTGGGAAGGGGTAGCTCAGAACAAGAAATTGTTTAATTGAGATGGATCTGAATTTATTTTGAAATATTTTTAGAATGGAGGTGTAATGGAAACAGTGCATTCCTGGAATCAGAGTGTTTAATGTTAGGACAAACATCTGTCAACTCCATCACAAACATTGCAACATTCCCAGGAGCTTGCCTGGGGGAAAAAACCCTAAGAACACATGTTCCAAATTATTCCCGCCATTTGACCTACTTTAAACAGTCCTTCTCTTAAAACAAAAACCAAAAAAACCCACCACAATAAGATTCTACCACAATCAAATATTTGGTTGTGATTCGGAGTCTATTTTTAACTAGTACTGTACAGCAGGATATCAAAGTGTATTTGTAGCCTAGTGGAGGAGCACATATGTGGCTGAATATTTCAAATGTATTTCTTCAGAAACAAAGAATAGCAGAGGAATGATTGCAGTCAAGAAAGCAATAACATACATGCACCAAACAGTATAACTCAGTGGTCCTCGACCGGTGTGGGAGCCTGTGAGGGCCACAATGTCATTACAGGAGATCCACAAAGCCTTGAAGAAATGTTATGATTTAAATCTTGAGTTAAGTCTTGGAGGTCCATGCCCAACGTCCAGGACCGCAAAAGGTATTTAAAGGGGGGGTCCATGGTGAAGAAAAGATTGTGAACCACTGGTATAACTGAAACAAGCAACCCTGGTTTTGAACAACAGGGCTGCTTTTACCTTCCATTTGTGTAGCATTCCTACTTTTTGATATGGCTGTGTGGTTTCCTGAGTATACATATGGTTTGTCGATTTCTACATTACACCAAATCATAATAAGCAAGGATTGCAGCCATGTCAGTGCAGATGATGCCACTTTAAAAAATGATATGTTTTTGAGAGGATGCTTTTCAATGTTCTGGAATTTACCAAAAAGAATTAGGTTTGCTGAGTGTTGTGGCACATCTGTTTTATTTGAAAGAGCAACGTCGCTGTGTTTTGCTGCTGTAACTCAGACAAGTTATCTAAGGATAATCTGGGCATTACAAAAACAGTGCTTGGGTGCAGATATCCCGTGGCTAATTTATGGTGAGGAAGTTACCATCCTTGGCCTTGAGGGCAAAGCATTTGTAAAAGAAGGAACAATATCATAATTGGCATAAGACCTAGATGGAGAAGTCCATGAGCAAAATAAAATAACTTCCAGGTCCAGAAGAAAGTTTTAAGTCTAAATTAATTTAGGATGTACAGATCAATGAAGAGGCCAGATTGAAACTGGTTATTTAAGAATGCTTCTGAGGAATGTCCCTTCTTGTTTATCTATCTGTAATACAAAAATGAAGAAGGCAAGGCAGAAGGCAAAAGAATCTATCATAAGGAGGAGGAGCTCTTTGCTGCTCAGAATCCTGAGCAAATTGCCCTCTGGAAGATGTTATAGGGAGCAGGGAATTGTATATAGGACCTGCTTTAGCAAATGAGCTTCTATTGACAGTCCTTGTAGATTGGTTCTTTGGCTTGTAGTCATGAGGAGACATAGAATTCCTATTTCAAAGACCTATATTCAGGAAGTGGTAGAAAAATAGGCAATTCTTACTCTGTGGAGTCACAACATGTTCACAAATGTCATGAGAATATGCCAGAGAAGAGTTAAAGTCATGCAGAAGAATTTCAGTAAGGCCCTATAATTCCAAGAATGCACTTTCATAATGGCATTCACTGCCAATTATGATTTAGGGATCATAGCATCTCTGAATCTGTCAGGGTATATATAAAGAACATTTTGTGATGTTATTACACCCCTACATTTTCTCTGTTGCATCCCATGCCCACCATAGGCTTTCCATTCTCTCAAATCATGACTTTGTTTTGCAAGGGGTTCTTTAATAGGAATAGATAATGCCTGATGAATCTTCTTTATCTATTCCCAAACTTTCTTTCATCTCTTGTTCTACCTCCACACGAACTTTTCCTCCATGGGTTGCATTTCCTATTTGTATAATTGGGCAGAATCATGCACTAGTACTTTTGTGTACAACTTTAAGAATAAAAAGGAAAGAATGAGTTTTTAATACAGTAAACATACATAGCAGATCTACCAATGTTGTGCTAATGTGCTTTTATGATACAATTAAGATACAATATGTTTACAGGAATTATTTTATATGTGACCTGCAATTATAATTTCATTCCTAATTGATTGTAGATCGTCAAAATGTCAAGGACAATAAATACTAATGTGGAAGAATAAGAGTTCCCTTCTATCACCCAAACCAGCTGAAGGCCAAATATAGATGAAGTATTATATAGCTGCTTCCTTTCCTTTATCTGGAAAGCTACAGTGGATAAAGGCAAAATATTTTGATATTCCTGCAGTTAAATACATGTATTCTTTATACTAAAATATATATAAAGCTAGCTTTTATGTTCATAATTGTTAAGTCTGTTTTTGTTTCTCAACTGAAAAATTAAGGGTACAAATTGTAAAATAAAGCAAATGTAAGCCAGCATTCTCCCCCCCTCCCCCAGCAAAAAAAGTGTACAATTTAAAAAAACCATAGAGATACTCCAAGACCATAATTTTAAAAAGTAAGGTGGGAGTCTACTTGTTCAGGATTTCAGGCCATTGGTTACCAAACTCATACCTGTATCAGGACGACCATTCCCTGAAGAAACACGAAACCCAAAGTTTCCTTGTTGGGACCGCTGCAATTCTAATTGACTAGTTCCATCTGGAAAAACTGCTACCACTCGCCCAACGGTTCTCGCTAAATTAGGAGACCCAATGTCTTCCACACTGAGGGATCTTCTATGCTGAGTCCTTGTATCCCTAAGAATGGGAGAAATATTGTCATATTCAGAAAGACGTATAATCTGAAGTCAAAGAACAGGGTGGTTGTTTCATATATTGTCTAACTTCTTTATAACATCTTGGTTTTTAGTGAATAGATTTACAGCTCACATTATTATGGGAAAACTTTGTGAAAAAGTGAAGCTGACTCTTACAAGCATAAGGTAGTTTGGAGACTATCTTACGTGGCTTTGGAGATCAAGCCTACGCATCTCCCATATGTACAAGGAAACTTTATACACAGGAAACATGCTAACTTTACAGCATTATTCATTAGTAACTTTTCAACTCTGCAAATATACTTTTTGCTATCCTACATTTAAAAATTCTGAGCGCATCATCCACCTATATCAGGACATTTTTTAATTGCTTAAAGTCAATTTTAGAAGCATTTGATTGCAAAAAGCAAAATGTGTCTGTTGTTCTAGCAATTGTGTTTTCTTGCTTAAGGATCGCTGAGAGTCCATCTTTTTGAATTCTCAATATAATTTGATTTCAGTTGCATAACCAGGAACAGCAAGCAAATCAGACCTTAATTACCAGGCTTCACATTCTCCAATACTCTGATACATATTTCAAGAATGAGAAAATGTATATTAAAACAACCTTTTCAGACATATTTGTATGTATTTGTTTAGATATACAGCGGGGTGGGGTGGGGAGTAATCCCCTGGTGATTTTGTATGTTTGCCTACTGACAAAGAAATAATCAGTCTGTAATTTCAATGGTAAGTTTATTTTAACAGTGAGAGACAGAACAACAACAAAATTCAAAAAAATGCATTTCAAAAAAGTTACAAATTGATTTGCATTTTAATGAGTGAAATAAGTATTTGATCCCCTATCAATCGGCAAAATTTCTGGCTCCCAGGAGTCTTATATACAGGTAAAGAGCTCAGATTAGGAACACTTTCTTAAAGGGAGTACTCCTAATCTCAGCTTGTTACCTGTATAAGACACCTGTCTACAGAAGGAAACAAGCAATCAGATTCCAAACTCTCCATCATGGCTAAGACCAAAGAGCTATCCAAAGATGTCAGGGACAACACTGTAGACCTACACAAGGCTGGAATGGGCTACAAGACTATCGTCAAGCAGCTTGATGAGAAGGTGACAACAGCTGGTGCAGGGTGGGATTCAAAAATTTTTACTACCGGTTCTGTGGGCATGGCTAGGTGAACGTGGCTAGGTTTGCAGCACCCCCACCCCATTTTTGGGGCCTTCCTGGCGTCTGGGGAGCCTCTAGGGGGGTGTTTTTGCTCCCAAAAGGCTCCCCTGAAACTCAGGAAGAACAAAAAGAAAGCATAGGAAGAGCAGATAGCACCCCTCCAAGCTCCATTTTGGGGGCTTCCTGGCCTCAGGGGAGCCTCTAGGAGGGGCGTTTTTGCTCCCAAAAGGCTCCCCTGGGGCTCAGAAACAAAAAAAAACGGAGCATAGGAGGGGCACGCAGCATTCCTCCAACCTCCGTTTTGGGAGCTTCCTGGCCTCAAGGGCGCCTCCTGAGTGAAACAATAAGAAGCGAGGGGAATCCCAGCACAGCTGTTTGTAGGAACAGCTGATTGTCAGGAGGTAAAAAAAGAAATACCTTAAAGAGTGAATGGACAGCGAGCATCGGGTGGATGGGGTGAGCGGGCATTAGGTATCGGGTGGGTGGGGCAAGCGAGCGAGCAGTGACACGGCAACTGGGTTGGGGGTGTGGCCAGCCAGAAGTTACTACCAGTTTGGTGACCCACATCAAATCCTCGCTTGAACCAGTGAGAACCGGCTGAATACTACAACTGAGCTGGTGCAATTCCAAATGGAAGAAACACAAAATAATTGTCAATCTCCCTTGGTCTCAGGCTCCATGCAAGATCTCACCTCGTGGAGGTTCAACGATCATGAGAATGGTAAGGAATCAGCCCAGAACTACTATGGGAGGATCTTGTCAATGCTCTCAAGGCAGCTGGGACCATAGTTACCAAGAAAACAATTGGTAACACATTACACTGTGAAAAACTGAAATCCTGCAGCGTCCGCAAAGTCCTCTTGCTCAAGAAAGCACATGTAGAGGCCCATCTGCACAGATGTTCAAATGTTCATTTGCCAATGAACATCTGAATGATTCAGAGGAGAACTGGGTGAAAGTCTTGTGGTCAGATGCGACCAAAACCGTGCTCTTTGGCATCAATTCAACTTGCCGTGTTTGGAGGAGGAGGAATGCTGGCTATGACTCCAAGAACACAATCTCCACCATCAAACATGGAAGTGGAAACATTATGCTTTGGGGGTGTTTTTCTGCTAAGGGGATAGGACAACTTCACCACATCAAAGGGATGATGGATGGGGCCATGTACTGTCTTATCTTAGATGAGAACCTCCTTCCATCAGCCAGGGCATTGAAAATGGGTCATGGATGGGTATTCCAGCATGACAATGACCCACAACACATGGCCAAGGCAACAAAGGAGTGTCTCAAAAAGAAGCACATTAAGGTCCTGGAATGGCATGGTCAGTCTCCAGACCTTAATCCCATAGAAAATCTGTGGAGGGAGCTGCAGGTTCGAGCTGCTAAATGTCAGTTGCGAAAGCTTAGTGACTTGGAGACTAACTTCTACAAAGAGGAGTGGGACAAAATCCCTCCTGAGATGTGTGCAAACCTGGTGGCCAACTACAAGAAATGTCTGACCTCTGTGATTGCCAACAAGGGTTTTGCCACCAAATACTAAGTCATGTTTTGCAAAGGGGTCAAATACTTATTTCACTCATTAAAATGCACATCAATTTATAATGTTTTTAAAATGTGTTTTTCTGGATTTTTGTTGTTGTTATTCTGTCTCTCACTGTTAAAATAAACCTACCATTAAAATTACAGACTGATCATTTATTTGTCAGTGGGCAAACGTACAAAATCAGCAGGGGGTCAAATACTTCCCTCACTCCCCACTGTACTGTATGTTCACACTGAATTATATAGCATTATACATTTTCTTCTTCCCAGGAAGGTATCATGAAGCAATCTTAATGTCTGATGTGGTCGCTATAATTATGACAGAGCAAAATAAAGCAATTTCATCTGTTTAGGAAAACAGATAATTTCCTATAAATCAAAATTGGTATTAATAATTCAAGGTTCACTTTGAATTCACAAAGTTACTATTAAATAGCACAATATTACTATTAAAATGTCAGATTTAGATGTAACTCTAAACGTGAACTTGAACTTGAAAACTAAACAGCTTCCATAACCTTTTTGCATCTGCATTGGAATACTCTATGCATAGAACACTAGACCATAGGTTAGCATTATAGCTGAACCTGGAAAATACAAATGTCCGTGTATGGATTAGTTCTGCGCATTAAAATGAAAGCAAGATGAAGCTGACTTGATGACAAATCACATACAACAGAAACATGGAAAAAAACAGAATGATGCGACTGTAGCTATCTTAACTATTGTATTTAAAAACTCTGCATTTCTCCTAAGAACAGCAGTTAGGGACAGGATTGGAACTGGATTTGTGTCTCCTGCAGAAAAGCTAGCCACTCTTCAGAATACTATGAATTGAATATATGAAGATTCTGCAGGATGCAGACAGAGGTGAGTTGCTGCAATCAGTATCTAAAAACAGATTGATTATCCACCATCCATCCAACACATAAAAAGAACCATTTAGGATATGGTCACAATAGTCACCTAAAATATCCCAACTCTCACCTGTTAGAAGAAGCTTCCTCATCCTTAGGTTCCCCCACTAGGTAAACATTGGACCGATTATTCTTGCCCAAAAAAGAATGCAGATTTTGAACAGACGAGGCTTTTCTTGGTTGGCAGAAAGGTGACACCTAGTGGGAGGAAATACTGCAAATCAGAAAGAGTATTGAAGAATCAAACTGCAGATATATTGAACAAAGTGGAATGAAGTTTTCTGACTGCAAGCTTAAATTATCTTGATCCTTCTGAAAAGAAATAAAAACAAAACAAAAAAAAGTGAGGCAATGCTACTGGATTAGCTTTCATTAAGTTAACTTATTAAACGTGTTTCAAAGATTAAATTCTGATGCTTCAAGAATATTGCATTGTCACAACCTCCCCCTTTGTGCCAGCATATGCAAACAATTTTAGCAACTTATCAACATCTCTTAAAATAGAACTCTGTTTTCATCCCATCTCTCACCTCATTCTTTATAAACAAATCTTTATTTATTTATTTATCAAACTTTTATACCGCTCCCTCTCCCAAAAAGGGACTCGGGGCGGTGTACAGCCTACTAAAAAACACATAATAAATATACTATAATACAATTTAAAAATATATTAAACATATTGGTCTGGCTGTATCCCATCTAATTGAAAATTTAACAGTATAAAATCAGGGATTCAATTAAAAATTAAAAATATAAAATTGACCACTAAAACCCGATTAAATTTAAAACCGGAACCCAATTACTGGGCCAGGCCAGCCTGTCTAAAAAATAGGGTTTTCACTGCGCGCCGGAAGGTCAGGATATCCGTCATGGCCCGTATCT
The DNA here is from genome assembly GCA_023653725.1 of Bungarus multicinctus. Taxonomy (NCBI): domain Eukaryota; kingdom Metazoa; phylum Chordata; class Lepidosauria; order Squamata; family Elapidae; genus Bungarus; species Bungarus multicinctus. The sequence continues at coordinate 30,293,544 of CM042842.1, read as the reverse complement.
CCGGGGGGAGATCATTCCATAGGGAGGGAGCTCCCACAGAGAAAGCCCGAACTCTTGGGGCCGTCAGCTGACAACGATCGGGCGGCGGCACCCCAAGCAGGGCAACCCTGTGGGAGCGTACTGGGCGGCGGGAGGTTGACGATGGCAGTAGGCGGTCCCGTAAGTACCCAGGTCCCGAGCCATGGAGCACTTTAAATACCATCAGTACCACCTTGAATCGAATCCGGAAGGCCACAGGAAGGCAGTGCAGCCTGCGGAGAAGCAGTGTAACGTGGGAGCTCCGAGGGGCACCCACAATCACCCGCGCGGCTGCATTCTGGACCAACTGCAACCTCCGGAGACTCTTCAAGGGAAGCCCCATGTAGAGAGCATTGCAATAGTCCAGGCGGGAGATAACGAGGGCGGAAGTGACTGTGCGAAGTGCGCCCAGATCCAGAAAGGGCCGCAACTGGTAGATCAGACGAATCTCATGAAAAGCCCCCTGGCGACGGCTGCAATGTGTTCTTCTAAGGACAGCCGTACGTCCAGGAGGACACCCAGATTGCGCGCCCTTTCCACGGGGGTCAAAACCTCTCCCCCCACGGCCAGCGAAGGAACAAGCTGGCTGTATCTGGGCGCAGGAAACCACAGCCACTCGGTTTTGGTCGGGTTGAGACGAAGCCTGTTACGACCCATCCAACTCCGCACGGCCTCCAGGCACCGGGACATCACTTCGATGGCTTCGTTGGGGTGGCCCGGGGTGGAAATCTTTAAAACTTCATCACCCATCCTAATCAGCAAATCTTTATTAAGGGTTACCAAAAATAATATTTATTATACACAATCAAATAAACCTTCTTGAATTTCATCCTTTTAAAGTATATCTCATTTTCTATAATAATTCAAATCCCCCAATCTCATTATTCAAATCTAGAATACACTAAAGGTACTAGAATAACACAACTGTTTTAATCTTACTCAGATACATTTAAAATACATCCAATAATATTTTTTCCATATAACTTTTAACTATAAACAAAACCTTAAAATATCATTATCCAGTCCTGGTCAGAAAATAAAATTCCATTAAAATTTCCAGAAATAGCAACCAATCTATTTTAAACTTGGTCAAATAAACCAGTTTTATATTTTACAGTGCGACTAGAACATCCTAACAAATTATATCAATGTCATCCAGCAAACAACCATATATTTGTTTGTTCTTCCCTTCTCATTTGCCAACTGAGGAAAAGTTATTTCCCCCCCTTGGAAACTCTGAATATTATTATCACTGTTTTGACATACAAAACTTCAACAGCACTTCCATAATCCTTAGAGATGATCTTGTAAAAACATGTCTATGGAATGGATTCTTGCTGTGCCTTATATTTATTCATGGACAGCTAGGTTTGGAAAATGGAATGAGCTTGTTTTCTGTAAAATTCCTTTGATTTGTTAGAAAGAAATAATTGAATCCCTGTGTTTGAGATTTGAAAAGCAGGAACTATAGAAAAGTAGAGAATCAATATGTGGAATGTTTGACTCAGTGAATAACTAGGACTGTTGGACTTTGTCACTGTCTCAAAGAACTGGGAGCATTATAAACTAAGATGGTCTAAGATGGATTTCAATGCTGTCATTATATTGTAAAACATGAAATAGATTTCTAGATGCACACTGGGCTTACAGGTGGAGTTCAAGGTTTAAAATATTTAAACATTTGTGATGCTGTTTAATGTAAAACGCATTGAATATCAAAAAATGTTTTATTGATAATATGTCATCATTGTAAGGCTAATATTTCTCTGGAAAATAATTTTAAAATTGTACCACAAAAACGAAGCTAGTTTACTGCAACCTTATCTCATAAAACAGGAATGGGCAATTAATTTTTCCAGGGAGTCACATGCAAAACTGAGATTGTTGTGGATGACCACTACCTCCAGCACCCTGCCCTCCACTGAAGCCACCCTGCCCCCTTCAGTGACGCTGCCCAAAGCACCAACCCCTGCCACCAATGCACTGCCAATGCCATGGGCTGGACTGGGACCACTCACGGGCCGGATGTAAAATACCCAGGTCTATCATAAAAATCTAATAAAAACACAATTTCAACACAGGATGTAAAATATCCAGATCTGTCATAAAATTTAATAAAAACACAATTTCAACTCACCTTCTGCAAGGATTGTAAGGAAGGTACTTTTTTCATTTTTGGAGAACAAATGGTATCTGGACCAGTTTGCAAGTTGGGCTTGGCAGCTCCTGATTCTAGCATAGAAATCTGTTCCATGCTATAACATCGGAATCTGCCCAATCGTTGTTTGGTGCTCTGACTCAGAGTGGTGAAGAATTTTTTTAAACCTGATGTAGAAGAGACTTCTTTCTTGCTGGATTGCTGTTTCTTTGGCTGAGGGTAGACTTCTAAGTGTTTGCTGGAAGGCAAAACAAACCAGCCAAGAGAATTACAAATTAAAAAGCAAGAGAGTACCTTCGACTTTATTTATAATTTGGAGTGCCCCAATGAACATGTTTGGTGTAGTGATTAGTAGGCATCACCCTAGAAACAAGGAGAGATTTTTAAGTTTCAGTTCTGCCTTAGGAGACTTTGGGCCAGTCACTCTTTCTCAGCCTTAGGAAGAAGGCAACAGCAAATAACTTCCAAAAATCTTGCCTGACTTGAAGGCATACAAAAAAACTGAGGACAATAAATGATAAAGGATTTTAAAAGAATTTACAAATATTAAATAAACAATTAATAGACAAAGTCAACATATTTACCTATACTTTCAAATTAACCCCATTAATATCCAATGAACAGAGGAACTATTATTACTAGTATTATAAATATATTTCAGAATTCTAACCTAAAAAAAACCCTTTCCCAGCTAATATTAATTTATTTTTATTTTTGCACAACTTTTGCTTTGTGTTTGTGTTAAAAACTATAGAGAAAAATTCTATGAATGGAGAAGTGTAGCTTATTTTGCTATGAAGTTCATTCTTTGCATAATTAAGTTTTTCATCTTACTATGACTAGGATTTTTCCATTTCAAACTGCAGACCTAAAATTGCATATATGAGGTATTGAAAAGTGTAAGAGGATTGGTCTCTAATCTTATCACTATTTTGATTAAGTAAAAGAGAGCAGCTGTACTCTACTGTATCTCCGGTAAACATGCTTCATAGACAGCTATAAATGGTGTGTGGTTATTGTCAAAGAGGATGCTGTCAAAAAAGTGAATACTAAAATATATATTGCAGCAAGTGGGCTTTTGATCAGAACATTGCTTAACAAAATCAACCTTTTTGACTAGGAATTATGGGAAATCAACACTGTTGTGAACACTAGGTTGGGAAAGGTTAACATAGATCATGTAGTATCATAAATATGTAGGAAATCTCACATAGGTCAAGGATAGAGGTGTACCCCAAAGAGCTTATAAATAGCTTGAAAATAGGAAGAAGACAAAGGAAGAAAGAAAACAAGCCATTATCAATAGGAATACATTCATATGCCTGTCAGAAATTTAAAAGTAGAGAGACAGAGAAAGGGGTTGCAACATTTAACTGGGACTCTTTTTTATACAAGTGGTGTACCATTTACTCCAGTACATCACTGTGATTTTTTAAGTAGGAAGGGAAGCCCACATGGCCAAGGAAGGTTAGGCTTTGTGAGCTTTAATGTGCTATTCTTTCTATTTGCTCCTATTATAGCAATCTGCCCCCTTTCTTATAATCCAGTGTTGTATTTAATTCAATGAGAGCCAAAAACTGAGTAGAGCCAACTGATATATGCAACTGCTACATGAAGCTGTTAGTTGCACGAGAAATGACTTGCAAACGCAATAAATAAATGAATAAATAATAATAAATGCATTTCTTTACATCACCGTGCCTGAGTTGTGTTTCTTTAACTCTTGAAAACCAAGACTTGATAACTCCCCTCTATATACATTTCTCAGATTTGTAAATCAGTCCTTACAAAAGACTTCCTAAATAGCTACTTCTGTCAAGGCAGGTGACACTATGTCATGGATGAACAGAGCAACACTGTCCCTAAGGACAACAGTTTATTCTCTTTAGCTCTGTAAGAGCAAATTATAGACATTTAGCCGCCAGAATGACAACATTTAAGAGTTATCACTAGAGTAAGAGAAGTTATTGAGAATCAAACTTCACCCTTTCATCCCTGGTATTAAAGAAATAACTGTTCAACCAAATAGTACAAACACTGGCCAGAAAGAAATAAGTGCATTATATTAAATTATGCTTTTTAATTAAAAATATAGAATGTTGTGCCCTTTGTGTACAAAATAATTTCTGTCAGGCACAAAGCCATCTGGAACTTGTCAGGCAATTGCCAGGAGTTAATCCTGACTTGAAGGCTCTCTTTCTTTCACATACAGAGAGAGAGAGAATCTGAAACAAAAAAGGCTTTTAAAGTCAAGAGTTCTTACTTTCCTTATTTGTACTTTCCAAATGTATCTCCTGCCTACTTTCTTGAGCCCGATCCAGTTCAAATGTGCTCTGAGAATCATCTCAGCTTGAATATCTCTATTCTCAACCTACTTTTCAGTAAATCTACCAAGCTTGTGCTGGCTTACATTAATTTGTTACTGGCAATGCTGGACAGAATTTCCTCAGACCAAATTATTTTATTTATCTGGTTAACTTATCAGACAGCAGTGGAATCCAAATTAAACACGTTGTTGATATTGCTAAACAATGTAGCTGGATGTTAGATGTATTGAAGAAACCAATAATATGCCATTTTAGCATTTTATATATAATTCCTGGATTAGAAAGAAGAGGCTTAATTTCTGTGAACTGAGGTATCTAGCCATAAGAAGAATTTTCTGGGGATTGGGACAGGAAGGGAGAAGTAGGTCAAAGCAGATTTCAGAGCTAAGAGGGAGGGGAAAACAGCAGGGGAGGCAACAGGGGCTCCAAGTCTGCTGGCAGCACCAACAAGGCAGTACTTGCCTGCTGTGAGAATGAAAAGCCAAGCCTCAAAAAGCAGAAAGCACCCCTGGGGAGAACTGCAGCAGACCTCAGGGGAGTTCAGCAGAGGAAAGATTACATCACGGAGAGCTGCAAGTAGACACGCGGGAAGCATTTGTTGCTAACAAACTGAAAGAGATATTCAGTCTGTACTGCTGCTTTCCCTGGAGAAAAGAAGAGATTGGATAGCCATTTGTCCAGAATGATATCTGGGGTCTCCTGCTTGTGCAGGGTTGGACTAGAAGACCTCCAAGGTCCCTTCCAACTCTGTTATTCTGTTAAAACTAACACAATGAATTATGGGACACAGCTTGGGAGCCTTACTTGAGTGAACTTGAGGTTCACACTTACTGACCGCATAAATAGATCTTCTCCTGGAAGATGTGTCCCCAAAAGAGCCCTTCAATGATGCACCCATCGCCCTTGTAATTGACTCTATCCATCTTGATGCTGACAACTCTTTCCTTTCTTTCAACTTTTCTCCTCCCACCAAATGGGACAGCGTAGCAGAATATAGAGAGGTTCAACTCCACCAGTTACTGGAAAATGTCCAGATTCCTTTAGATGGCAAATGTGTATCCTGCATATGTCTTTCACAAATAATGTTCAGATTCTATGTGGTCTTGGAGAAGTAGCTCACATTCAAAATCTACTTTGCAAAATTGTTCCAAAGATAAAAACTGAGAAAACACAAATTAAAAAGCATTTGGTTAAGCTTGCTAGCCACACCAAATATTACAATTGCTTTCCTCCTGGCAACCTTTTCCACTTCCAACTGGTTGGTACTCTGGAGGTCTTTCCTTTACAAAATACAAGATACAAGGAGGATGAGATGAGTTGAGGAGCTGTAAATTAATTAGCTGCTGCTTATTTTCTTTAGTTACATTTCTAATATATTTCCTCTGTTTAATTGTGTCTGATTCTTGAAGTCTGCATGGAGAAATCCCTCCAGTTTTCTTAGCAAGGTTTTTCAAAAGTGGTTTGCTTTCTTCCTAGGGCTGAGATTGATTCACCATGATCACCAAGCCAGCTTTCTGCCTAACGCAGGACTAGAACTCACAGTCTCCTGATGCCTTAATCATTATAGCAATCTGGCTCTTCTTTAGTATATGCCCGTGACGGTGAACCTACGGCACACGTGCTGGAAATGGCACACAGAGCCACTTCTGCTGGCACGCGAGAGGTCGCCCAGAAGAGTCCCACTGCACATGCGCGCACGCCTCCCACCCGACAGCTGATTGTTGGTTATCTGGTGCATATGTGCGGGGTGTGTGTGTGTGGAAGATACGTGCACAGGTGTGCAGGGGGCATGGGGGGGTGTGGGCATTGCCTTCGGGATGCTGGCATGTGAGTGCGTGTGTGAGCGCAATTTTCAGCACAGGAGCTGAAAAAGGTTAGCCACCACTGGCATATGCCATTGCAAAGAAAGAGCTCGTTAGGAACAAAGCAAAAACATTTTTGCTTCAGCTGTGTCTTGGTCATCAAAAACCAGTTTTGGTTAACCTTCAACAGAAGAAAAGATTAAATGGCAGTAACAACTCCCTCATTTGCCGGACTGGTGGGGAATTATGGGAAATGAAGTTCAGTTAATTTAGAGAATATCAAGTTAGGAAGGCAGATGGACAGGATCTCTTGGTAGCAGATCATCTGGCCATGCTGGCTGAAAAGTTCCAACATGTGAAGAGGGATTAATTTGGGAATTAATTAATTTGCTTTAGCTTTAGAAAAATGACATTTGATCTTACAAACAGCCCTGCTCTATGACATCCTCACTTCAGCTTTCTAACAACATGATATATTTCTACTCACCACTGAATAATATTTGCCTGCCCAGGTTTTATCTTCTGCATATCTGCTACTGGAGCTTCTCTGCTGATTGACTGAGTGGAGATTGTGAAGTTGGTCTCTTCAGTTGTCAGGGAGAGGTTAATAGCAGTGGAACTGATGATATTGGGAGCAACAGGGGGAACACCACATGTTGAGGATGATGGACCTACTGCAACGATACAGATACGTCCAATTGCTGTTCTTAGAACACCTTTGGGGTGGACTTCCACCTTCAGCTAGTATGACAGGACATAACAAGTAATTGTGGCTTAGCACATAATGTCTGATATACATCCTTTTATCAAAGAAAATGTTAATATATATCAGATGCCACCCTGTACAGCGGCACAATCCAAACTGGAGACTCTTAGGAAAGATCTTACACTTACACATACTGTACCTCTTTTCCTCAACACAAAATAATGCTATGAAGCAAGAGTTCTTTGAAGATACTGAGAATTTCATTAGATCTTTCTGAATTCTCTACAATCTTTAGAAATATAGTAATGATTCATTCAATTTGACAATAATATAGGCACAGCATTAAATTGTCACAAAAACTTTCTGGCCTTTTGATTTCCAGATTGCTCTAGAAACAAGCTTAAAATGGATTTGTTATATAGAAGGCCAGAAGTAGCAAATTAAGTCATAGTGAGCTGGTATTGATGATATTATTTAATTTGATAATGACATCTACAAGAAAACAATCAAGGTCAGAGAGCACTAAGGACTCCACAATTCAATCCTGGGCTATAAATATTGTCTTCTACTGGTAAAAGAAGTCATTTTATTGTAACATATTCTTAATTTTCACCAACAGCTCCCACTTTTAAGACATAATGCTTCATATCTGAAGATAGCAACTTAACTAGGGTATTACAATAGTTTAAAAACTCTCCTGCTTATCCAGCAGTATCATCACAATACACATAACACATTGTGACTTTTAGGATGATAACATAAACAACCTACAGCTTGTAGAGAAATTCTTGACAGCTAATTCTAAGTATTCTCTTCCATGCAATAAAGGAGTAATAAGCCTGAAGAAAAAGTACCGGTACTTGCCAAAAGAAATCCCATTAAAATGTTTTCAGCCGAAGTTTCTTTTTAAAATTCTTTGAAAAAGTTGAGAAATAAATAAGTCCATCCTGATTCAAGATTGGAGACTGAGGCACAAATGCAAGAAATTTATGACTGAAGCAAATCGGACAATTAATTTTACAATTTGGCAAGTGTAAAAAATTATATAGAAAATATTAGTATACAAAATTTCATTGATTTCTTTAAAAAATGAGATTATGTTTCGCATCTGTTTAGCATAAAGAGAAGAATGGGGAAGTTCCATTACCATTTGTGGGGCCTCATATACTATACTGGGGGGTGGGGGGTGTTCTGTGGGACCTTTTCTCTTGATTTAGAAGTCAGATCATCCAATTTTGAAAATATGTGCAATTCCTACACACTCAAGTAGAAAAGGTTTTGCTTTGCAAAATTTCAACCCAAACAAATGGAATAAGCAGAAATAGCAGGATGGTTTATTGATTGATTCAATTTCCATCTACAACTAGTGACACTGAGCAGCAAACAATCATAAAACTGATAAATTAAACATAGATTGAACTGCAACATGATAACTAAATGTAGGCAAGGGAAGCAAATACAGGCAGTTTCAATTTATGACCACAATTGGATCTGGAATTTTGGTTCTAGTCATTGTGGATAAGCGAGATGCCCAGGTGAAAGCTTCACTCAACAATCACAATCCTGGCTCTCTCAGTTGCAGTCATTAAGTGGGTGGAGCAAAGGAGCTACCTGCCCAAAAGGCACAGAAAGGAATTTTTGCACTGGGCTGTAGAAAAGAAGCTCAAATCTTTGTGATCTAAATTTTGTTTCTCCAATCCAGTGCTGAATTTTCCATCCTTTCTATGCACAGAAGGGAACTCCAGCACTGGACTGGAGAAAAGAAAGTTGGATCTTTTTGTTGGAAAGTTGGACCTTTCTTCTATGTGCAGAGAGGAACCGCTACATTGGGCTGGAGAAAGGAAGCTCAGATCTTCAGAAGCCAAGCTTCTTTACTCTGGCCTGCTCCAGGGGTCCCCCTCTCCTCTGTGTGCTATACTTTCTACCCTTCAAAAATATCACATTGGTTCATTTTCTAGCTGGAAAGCTGGGGAAGGCAATGTTTCGAAGGATAAAAAGGCTTTTCTAGCCTTCACAAACATTGTGTTCATTAGCTGTTTGTTAGCAGCTGCACAAAAAGGCAAAGGTATGAGGACCTGGGTATGGTTGGGGCATGGAGAAGGCCAGGGCCTTCCAAATGTGGTGGGATAGAGAGAAATAGATAGGGAGCAGGCTGAAACCTCCATGGTGGCAGCAACTTTGTGTGTGCTGGTGGGCCAAGTGGGCAGCTGAGATGTGGGACAGAGATAGGTAGGGAAGAGTTAAGGTACCCCTAAGTCGTAAGGGCCATCATGCTGCCAAGCCCCCAAATCTTGATTATGTGGCTACAGGAGAATTGCAATGGCTGTAATTTCGGGCAGAGGTCATACTTCTCTTTGTTCAATGCTGTCATCATTTTGAATGCTCACTGAATGAATAGTCATAAATTGAGGACTACTTGTATTTGAATATTTCTATTATTTTTCATTTTGAGGAAAACATAACACTGATCGAATTATTGTATAACTGCAAATTAAGATTATTGCTTTGTGGTGGTGTGGTGATAGATAGATAGATGATAGATAGATAGATAGATAGATAGATAGATAGATAGATAGATAGATAGATAGATAGATAGATAGATAGATAGATAGGACGTAAGTAAGAAAGTAAGATTTATTTACTTACTTACTTATTAAACTTACTTATTTTTAGCCAGGGCCTTCACTTTTATTTTTGCCTAAGATTATCAATTCTTTCCCTTCAGTAAATAATTTTACTAACCGATTTCAATCATGGCATTGTGAAGATCTTTCCACTGGATTGGGACTGACTTAGCTTATCAATGATTTGCAGTTTCTCAATGGTTCCAGTCTTACATTTTCCATCATACATTTTCATTTAAATAAAACAATCTTTGCTATCAACCTTTCCCTTCATTTGACAGTGTTTTTCATGGTTCAGTTGTAGGACGTCTTTGTATAATTTGTCCCTAGGTTTTTTTGTCTTTTTTCTCAATAACTAAAAATTATCATATGTATTCCAATAATAACTAAGTGTATTGTTCTGCTCCAGTCCAGGATGATGCATTATAGTTTTCCCTCTACAACTACTTTACTCAGATTTCCAGATGGACATATTCCTCCAGCCTTAAATTACATTTTGAGAAAACCAAACTATTGGTTTTCTTCCCGATTGACATTCTTTTTCTTTTCCTCCTTTTTTTTAATTTTCAGAATTGTCAATTGTAGATGATACCTTCTGTGGGAAAATACCTGGAAGTTCTTGTTAATGGGAAACTTACAGTTGATAAAACTACAAAGGTTTTTTTTTATGTACAGCTTCTGAATTCATTTATTTCTTACTATTGAAAAGGCTAAGAATACTGAAGTACATAGCTTTTTGACAGCTGTTCATGAAGTTGCTCCACATTCTCTGGTTGGGTCTAGAACAGCCCCTATAGTTTATGGACCTCTCTTAAGTGTAGCTGGCTAGACTGGCTAGGACCTCAGAAACACTTATCAGTTTAAATTGCTTGGATTGACAAGAACATTCAATTTTTGAATAACCTAATATGAAATCATGATTCTGTGTGTTCAGTTTACACATGTAATCAGGGCTGTTCAATTATTCTCTGCCTTAGAATAACCATCTCATGTTTCTGAGCTTTTTCCCATCTAGCTCCTCCTACTTGGAAGTTATTCCCTCTTGAACTACACTTAGTATCTGATTTTCCAAGCCTTACAAATACTTCAAAATGTTTCTTTTTTCAGGACCTTTATGAAATTGAAAGAACTTTCCAATATCAATACATGTTATTAATTAAAGGATGATAGTGTTGGGATTCTATGTTTTAAATTGATTACATTGTTTTATTGTTTACATTATAAAGCACTGCAAACTATACCCTTCTTTGTACTATGCTAAATACCATTACTACTATTTGCATTTATAATCCATGAAAAGATAATCTTTTTATTACACTAATAATCAGTTAATCTTTAATGACCTACAATATTCTTTCTTTTTGCTACATGAGACTGATGCTACTAATTACTCCTCTCAAAATTTAATTATCTTCCATAGTCTGAAAGATATGCAATTTGTATGTTAGCTCTTATTCTTTGATTAGTGATGAATGATCAGCTTTCTAATAATTTTGATTGTAATAGTAAAATTGGAAAACTATCAAAATACACATTAAAACTGCATTGTTTAATGTACTTGCATAGTGCATGTAGTGCATAATTATATAATAGAGTATGACAAGAATTGGCAGTTAGCAAATTGCACAAATTAATGGAGGAGATGACAATACAATGGTCATTGTAATATCTTTAGAATTCAGCTGCATGCCTCAGCATCTTGGAAATCAACAGAAAAAAATAGTTACAGCCCTCATGTCTTGCTTTTGGACATTCTTTAGCTTTTGTTTTACTTTGGAAAGTAGATACTAATGAAATGTGGGTTTACATTCTTTTAGATGTTCTTCCAACTACTCTAAATATGTCCTATTAACTTTGTTTTCTCACTGTTGCTTACCTCTTATATACCCTCACTATTTCTTCTTATTCAAATTTGTGTAAATATCCCAAATATTCACGTTCAGAGCAAATAGCTATCTTTCAATAAAACAATGTTAACTTAGCACACGTTTTTAATGTCCTTGTTGGAGAGATTCTCTTTTTTACAGCCAAGTCAACACGATTTCTTACCTTGATTTTTTCCCATCTTCTCACTCTCCTCAAGTTGCTCATCTATGCCCGTTATTATGGTTTGGGGCTCTGGCTTGGTAGATATGTTGTTGTGATTATTGGAGGATAAAGCCAAATGTTTGGAGAATATCCCTGGATTCTGCTGGCCATTATGCTCCTCTAGCCCAGATACATCCACATCCTGGAAATCAGAATAGGCAGCTGAAACTGATAGTTCATTGGTTTTATTTATATGCCCAGGATTCTGTTTGATCAATTTGTGGCTGCCTGTTAAAACAGCTCTCCTGTAAAACATTGGGGAGGAGTGAACTTTTCCAGTAGCAGGGGGTGCTGGTATTAGATTCATTAAATTGTTGGTAGTGATCACCTGCTTTGTATGCTGCTTGGTTTGGCATAAATGATTGACTGGCTTATTCATAGGAACTTTTATACCATCTTGGAAACCTAACTGATGAGAATAGATGGGAGATATGGGTTCTCTCAATTGGGCACCAGGTACCTTTGTTTGTGCTTTGTCTTTGTCTTCCTTCTCTATTTGACACAGATTCATTTGCTGTTTGCTTCCTGGAATGGCTACCTGAGTGTCCTGATCTTTTACCTCAGAGCCCCCTTGCAAGCTACAAATTTGTGCTTCATCAGGACCTGACCCAATTTCTGATTTGCTTACGTTAGGAATGTTACCCCAGATAATTTCTTTACGAGTTTTGCAGCTGCCATTTCCCCATTTCCCATCCCTGGTAACAGTGTTGGCTTTCTTCTCGGAAGAACATAATGGTCTAGGGACACCATGACAATTTTTGATTGCAGATTGCAGCCTGTTGATGCCAGCTTCTTCACTGTCTGTCCTGTAGCTGTCTGATGTGTCAGTGGTGCTGCCTAAAGCTGAGTCTACATCTTCAGCGCTAGTAACTTCGCCAATATACGTCTCCCTGATGCATTCTGCAAAAACACGCTGCCGAGAAGGAAGGATCCACAAGGGAGTCCTTTTGGGACCTAGAGGCTTTGTCCGTGAGTTCTCCTGGGAAGCACCAAGCTCTTGGTTTCCATTAGTGTGAAGAGTATCACTACCTCCAGGAAGGACATTGGCAGTTTCAGGTTTGCCATTCCCAGTTTGGTTGACTCTAGTGTCTGCTGAATTGTTGATATAAGATCCACAGGCATTACACTTGCTTTCTTTATTGACTTGAGGAGGCTTCCCTTTTTCAGAGCTTCCTTCATTGCTCTGGTGAGTATGCATTTTGGCTCCTTGTCCCATGCTTTGATGTTCCCAGCTAGCTTTGTTGATGCTACTCTCTTTACGCTGGAGGTCGCCATTTATATAGTCAGCAAGATATGGTTTGGAGAGCAGTGGGCCCTGGCCAAGAGATAACAGAATTGAATCTAAGGGGCGTTTCTGACGTTGCTGCAGACGTTCCAAATAGCGAACTTCAGCATCCCGTGCAGATTCATCCTCAAAACGCACCCGAGAAGAAGATGGTCCTTGCTTCCTCTGCTGCCCATAGCTGGAGTCACCACTAGAAGAATCACTCTGGTTTCCACTAATGTGGCTGTTTCCATCCTTCAAAACAAAGTCTTTTGTGTCTGCAACAGAGGATCTACAGGTATCCCTAATGAACCAAAGAAAAGATTCTTTTTTATTACTTGGTGAAACTATCTACTTTGATACTCATTTCATTTATCTACAAACCTTTAGCAGAAGGGACCGTTTGTCTTAATGTCTACCTATTACAGCCTAATGAAGAACCAAGCTTTCTAGTATTGCTCAGGTCTTTGCTACCTAACCTCATTTTGTCAATGAGTAAAAATAAAACATAATATGCGTCTAGCTCCTTGTACAATCATCAGATCAACAAGAGATCTAGCATTTTGTTACAAGTCCTAGCATATAACAAATCAGCAAGATGAATATATACTTTTAAATGAAGAATAACATAGGACTGGAAAATGGCTGGGAAATACTGTGGAAAGTTGAAATTGCTTGGAATAATATAAGATATAGTACAAGATATAATCAGATAATATCTGAAGACAAAAATTAGTTTCAAGTAGGGCTCATATTCAACTGCAAACCAAATTCAGATCTATTTATTTTTATAGGCAAAAGTAAATAATTATCAGACTCTGGTTGTATGTATGTATGTATGTATGTATGTATGTATGTAAGTATGTATGTATGTATGTATGTATGTATGTATGTTATTTAGGAAGGTTTCTTTGGGTATTTTCCCACGTAATATTTGTGCTTTTATTATAGCGACGTTTCAGCAGAATCTCATCTGCCATCCTCAGGCTTGTATATTGGGTTCTTTTTAATTTTGTGTGTCAGCCTTGGCGTATGTATGTATGTATGTATGTATGTATGTATGTATGTATGTATGTATATATATATATATATATATATATATATATATATATATATATATATATATATATATATATATATATATTACAATGGTGAAAGGGCAATGCTTGTGAATGCATTTAAAGAAGTGTATTTTACAGCTATATGTTAATTTATTTTTCACAATTAGCTGGGCTCCAAAATATTTCTTCCAGGAATTGAAGTGTTCTATCTATTTTTAAAGAAGGAGAAAAAGGAAAAAAAACATGGAAACAATTTTTTTGCACTAGCTGCCTTGTTATTGTAGAATATACTATCTCCTGAAATCCATATAGCCTCCCTCTTCTGTAAATGTTTTTAAGTATTAGTATTTGGAGTTGTTAAGATATGCAACAAGGATTATTTCTAATATTTGTTTTTGCCAATTCCTTATCTTTATATTATTGTCATAATTATG